>JAFFST010036061.1:0-16450 GCA_022414735.1 Noturus placidus
GATTTATTGAGTAATGTGGATTTCCTCTATATTTCATGTTATATATCCGGTTATTTCTGTATTGCCAGAATAGTAATTACTGTGAACAGTTGTTGCAGTTCGCGCTGGGAATGAGAGAGACAGGCGCTCTCAATGAGAAGCTGTACTGACTATTCTTCTTTTGTGCCTTGCACTGTCTTTACAGTATTAAAATAACCGAAAGAGAGTGGCGTGTCCTGTGGTTCCTTTCTACACCCTGTTACTATTCGGGGTTATATAAAGCGCTTTGTATAAAAGCGCTACATAAGTGTGCCATTTATTAACTCCCCCCTCCCCCCACAATTGATTCCACATAGCTTCATTGTCTTAGGTGCCTGATGTACTGTTGTACACTAATTCTTAATCCTCTCTTAACCCTTTTTGCTGTGTATTTCTGGTGCTTATAACTGTATCCAAACCAGTTTTTACAAATCATTGTCACCACCCCCCAAAGATGCAACATTCTGTCATTCATCTTTAGTTACTGCTTTATCCTGGTCAGGAAAAAAAAAAAAAAAAAAAAAACAACACTAATGCGCCCCTATTATGCTATATAAAAGTGTCTAATTTTGTTTTAGAAGTCTTATACAATATGTTTACATGCATCAAAGGTAAAAAAAAATCCTCCTTTCCGAGAGCCTACTCTGCTCTGATTGGTGAAATATTCGTTGAGATTGGTCTACCACTTACAGCGTGTGTCGGAAAGGAAATGTCAATTACCATATCTGACTTTCAGCTAAGTAATAATGTTGTTTGTTTTACTTTACCAATTTGAATCTGATAGTGATACATCGGAAGATCACAACGAGAACAGGACATTTCTCAGTGGTAAGGTTATATTTTGTTTGACAATAATGTGAGTTATCAGAGGCCTACAGCTGTTCACTTGTTGTGCACATATACAACACAAAGCTACGCATTTGGAACACTATATATAAATAAATAATCATACTTACGGGTTGTGATCCAGAGGCACAAGGTGGTCCAAATAAAGTGGGTATGACCCCATATGTAATGAATAATCATTTCACAAATCCTATGTTGACATCAGCTAGATTTGAGAAGCAGTCGTCAGTGAAATAACGGGAACACAAACGAAGGTTGGACTTGAACTGTTGTATCATTTTAAAGATGAATTCTAACCATTGATGCTTTACATCCTCATCATTTGGGAGTCCATGCAAATTGGTCTTGCTTTTGCAGTGCAGAAAACAATGTCTTCTAGACATGAACCTAATTCTTTCAAGATGCAACTACAACTGTAATGTTTGAGAGTCATTGTGCACTTTGTTTGTGAGCAGCCAATGAAGACCAGAGGCAGGCTTTGTGTTACAAATCTATATAGGTTTGTACAGGAAGAATGTCTGGAATTACTGACAACTCATTACAGGTGTTCAGAATTGGTTCTTTGTTTTGGGAGTCAAAAACTCCATTTGTCATGCACACTGATTTTTGAAACTGTGTGTGTGTGGGGGGCGCATTTTTGTGTTAATTTTTGTCTTTGACAATTTGTGTACTTAAATCAAAAAATTGTTCAGTTATATTCAAATTATTCCTCAAGGCACTTCTCAAGGATGGCAATAGCAAATACCAAAAATACCATCTAGCACACACACTCATTTGCCAAAAACCATCACTTGCACACACAGTTTGACTAATCAATGTGTAATTAAGATGAACTGGGTTGCTGAGGAATTAACAAATACACGGAATAGTTGCGAGGTTTCACAGTCCAGTGTTCTTCAAACAAAATGTCTGTTTAATTTTTACTTTAAAATCAATGTTAAAAGAAAGTTTATTCCGTATAAGTCCTACATCAGGATTGTTTAATTAGTTACAGACAATTATTTCCTTACAAAGGTCTGATATGACTGAATAGCAACAAGAAGTTACTTTTAATGCCTAACCATTAGTCCTTAGTTCATGAATGAAAAGAGGACTATTTGAATTGGTAAATAAAATGAAAACACTTCGTCTATCTGAAAAAAAAAAGTCTGTAAAAACTCTTACCTTTTTGAGCTAATGTCTCTGGTCCAATGGGCTTCTTTTAGCTAAATAATTTACATACGTTCATGTCATTGGTAACAGAGCAGCTTCTATTGACGTTGCTTTGTTTCGTATTTAGAAATCTAAAGTTACTGAACTACAAAGAGTTGTTCCACATGTTTATCTTCTCTGCTACAGTATCTTTTCAAGTACTTGATTCAGTCCACAGAAAATCTTTCTGGGTCTACATCTGGGTGTCCAATAATTGACAACCTCTATCCTACTTTATTGGATCTTACGTCCTGCACATCATGTTTTACAAACACTTACTAGTATTTTGTTTCCTATAATTTACATTTCTTTGCTGCACAATATACATATACTCAGCAAAAAATAAATATAAAATCCAAAATAAGCTTTACAGATCTTTATGAGAAAGGGATTAAACAATGCTTTTCATGCTTGTTCAATGAACCACAAATAATTATTGCACATGCACCTGTGGAACAGTCCTTAAGACATGAACAGTTTACAGGCTTTATGTTGAACCACTTGCAAATGCCTTGCTAGAAGAGTGGAGTAACATCTCACAACAAGAACTGACAAATCTGATGGAACCCATGAGGATGAGATGCACTGTAGTACTTAAAGCCGCTGCTGGCCACACCAGATACATATTTACTTTTAATTTTCAACCCGCCCCAGCCCCCTCTTGTTCAAGGCCTCTTTATTCCATTTATGTTCGTCAAATGTGTGTGAAACCTGTTCAGTTTATGTCTCAGTTGTTGGATGTTTTTTACATTAATACAAGTATTTACATGTTAAAAATTTGCCGGAAATAAAGGCAGTTGAATGTGAAAGGAGGTTTTTTTTTTTTTTTTTTTTTTTTTGCTGAGTATGTATTTTGTCTTTGAATCAATATCCTTATTTGTTTGTCTTTTACTTCAGAACTTACTTGTAAAGCAATTTTCCAGATTTTCTTCATTCAAACAATCTTAAAGTAAGTGGAAGGAATTGACTCACTTACCCTCACAGTCCTCCGTTGATGAATCACATTTCAGATGTTCTTTTAAATGGTTGAACATTTACATAACCATTAAACACTGCAGTCGTATCTCTTAAATCTGTAATTAGAAATGGCAACTTTCTCATTTAAAAAAAATAAAAATAAAAATTGGAACTGGAGTAGCACACATGATTTAAATATAATCCCAATTAACTAAATCATCTCCTTCACATTTTCAGGAGAAAATGTGTCCAAATAAATAGCTAATTATACCCATACAGAACACAGCTGAGATAACCTGTAATTAAAATTGTTCATTAATTCAGCCTTTGTGTCATTTTCACTCCTGTGTAGATGAATAATAATAATAATAATAATAATAATAATAATAATAATATCAACAACAAAAAAATCTCGAGAAGACTCTGTTTCTGTGTTCCCACAGAAAAAAAAAAAAAAACACTCATTAACACAAACCATCCAAGCATCCAAAAAAAAAAAATAAATAAATAAATACTATATAGCTCTTGTTAGCATCTCATTCCAATTTGGATTTAAAGAAGTGGATACATTAAATATGCATTTTTACTCTGAATATTATGAATTATATATTTATACATTATATATTTATCTTTTTCGAGGGGTGTGGGATGAAAGGCTGGGAGGTTGGAACTCTTCTGTAGCATGGGACCACTTGCCCCAAATCTTCCACAGCAGTGGGTGATTCCAACAGGCCTTTTGTTTTGTTGCTTATTTTGCTTATGACCATGAAATTTCTCATATTCTCCAGAGCTATATGGGCTGCTGAAATCAAATGCTGATCTGTGTAATTTAATGCTGATCTAATTGCTGGACTTGCAATTTTGAAAACCAAAAATAAAAAAGTTACAACACAATCCAAGAATACTGTATGTATAGCTGTAAAAGGAATGTTACATGTTATGCAGAACTAAGCTTCCACTAGCTGACCAGGCAATAACATGAAAAGTAAAACACAAGGAGTGTGTGGAGGAAGGCTGTACAATTAATCGAATATTGATCTCGATTATGATTTTATGGTGACGCAGAATTCGAGCGAACGTGTAGTTCTTTAAACTTTTTAAAAGTTGTGTTCATTTATGAAAATTATATTGATGGACAAATCATGTTAGTATTGTAAATTACTTATAAAGTATTGTAAATTAGTATTGTTGATCACAAAGCTCATTTTTTTTGCAATAATCGAAAACTCTATGGGAAAATCCTACTGGGTTTATGTCGAGGGAACCAGTGTGATGGTAACTTCCGGGTTCCGGTACAAAATGACGTCTTCCCTGCACCAATCTATTATGTGATTTGGCTGCGTCTCTCATCCTGTAAACACTGTTATTGCCTTTTCTCCATACACCTGAATTGTTTTCATTTGGTTGCATATTGTTGTTTTGGATTCTATAATTTCATTTGATTGATGGCATTTTTATTTTTACTTATCCTATATTCTGGGTACAATTTTATTCATATTTTGCTTCTACGAGATGATGCACTATAAGGATGAGTCTAATTTGATGTAAAGTTTTGTATATTAGCAGGAATGTAGCACAACATGGAGATGAAAGCAGTGGTCTCTTTATTTAAATGTGAAAGTGCAATAAATATACAGTATATTGGCCCTAATATCAATGAATAATCGTGATCTCAATATTGATAAAAAAAATAATCATGCAGCCCTAGTGTGAAGTACTAAGAACTGATCTCAAAGCAATATATCAAACTACAAGTCAAACAAAAAAATATTTGTACAACATACAAATAAATATCAAGCTCCAAATTATATACTTAATATATTATTTAATAGATACAATTAATAGATAATTGTGTTCCAAGCAAATATAGATTATTTTTAGGAAGCTTGCCAGAAAGGTTTATCCAGGGGAGTTGGTTGAGACCAAAGGTGAGCATCAGGACTGAGATCCCATAGGATGAGAAAGGAAAAAAAAAAAAAAGTCACGCCACCGACCATCAAGGAGTCACATGAAGTTCGGACAAACAAAGACCATGTTCATTTACACAGTTCATTCCTTCATCCTTAGGAACTGCTTGTTCAGGGTTGGTCAGGCTACTACTTTGTTTATGTTTTGGAAAACAGGTCCAACTAAATTTGTTTGAAAATATCGCAGACAGACACAAACCAAACAAAAACAGTCCTGCACATATCTCTAGATGAGACCAGTTACAGTTACAGTATGAACTTTAGTGATGTATCAGGGGTTGGGGCACTGTCAGAGTTCACAGACTGGATGAGATATGAATACAGATACAGGAATTTTAGCACTAACCAGTTACATTTACCAGATAATGGCAGTGTGTTACACCTATATAATATACAACCATGAACAAAACAGGTTAACAGTCACCTCAAAGGCTAACAGCAATGCAACAATTCCATGTAAAATGAGAGTTTTAAAAATGTAGGTCTATGACTCCTTATAAAATAAAGAAAACATTGAATACAGCAACTTGTATTTGCAAAACCTTTACAGAGAACACATTTGCTTTTTTAGTGCATAATATTCACATGAATATTCAGCATCTTTTTTTGGTCATTCCCATAATCACCATCTGAGAAATGTCTATGTTTATCACAGTCACATTTACATTTCCAACCTCCCACAAGGGACATTTTTTTTTTTTTTTTTTAAATAGAACCTTTGTGCCAGAATGAAATTCCACAGCATGTATTGTTATATCCAGGTGACTCTCTCTGACACTGATCAAAGCAGTTCCTCAACCCAGAGTGTACAGGGAATGATGGTTCAGGGTTTTTTTTTTTTTTTTTTTTGCAGCTTGGCATTAATGCTGGGAGTCTATTGTGCAAAACATAACATTGATTTCCATTGTTGATTCCAAGCTAGGGAGCAAAATAAAGACAATAAAAATGTGCAGTGATGCACATTTTCCTCTCCCACAAGGTATCATTACAGATTTTCCCAATTGCCATGACAGATTTCATGAAACACTGCACCAGTTTTCTCAAAATTAAAAACATCTTTGTTAGAATACAAAAAAAATTGTGAAAACTTCGTTTCATGCCAGAATTAAAAATCAAGCCTACAACAAATCAAGATACAAACCAAGTATCTATCTTCCATTTGAATCAAACCTTGACCATTTCATTTTCAGGATACTATTAAATAGAGCTACTAAGGTGATTTTTAATAAGATATGGTCATGAATTAATATATTAATGCCACAAAGAAAGTGTGTTCTGGCCAGGAATTATTATGCTGCATCATGACAACAAATTGTCTAACTTGAGGCCAGAACTTAAAATGTTGTGGAACATCATTCTTACTATATAGCCTACAGTTAATTATTTGTGAGGAGGAAAAAGTCTGTTCACTTTCACAAGTTGCTTAAGGTGAAATGAGCTACTTATGAGGGGCATATTCATATTGTGGTGCCACAGAGCATATAAAGTATATCTTTATCTAGGATTCCAGGGTTAAAATTGTAATATTTTCAAATAATCTCCATTCATTTCATGGGCATGAATGATATCTTGAGAAACTTAATCTATTATAGGAATTTACATCAAATATTTTAATCATCATATTAAGGCCACACCTTAACATTTTAAGGTCATGACATGAGTTTCTTAGGTGGGCTGCACCTTATTAAAAACATCATGTGATCTCTTTGGCTCTGTGCGATTACACACTATCAGGATTGAATTTTGATCAACTTCTGTACATTCAAAACTTTTCTGGATGATCCTACTGAGATGATCCTAATGTTTTGCATTACCACATGGTTACTGGGGGCTGAAGACTTACTGGTATTATGGAATATGAATGAGCCATTGTGAATGCTAACACATAATGTATGCATATGTTACACATTTAAGAATGATGCAACGTCCATCCTTGGTACAACACATTTATTTCTGTAAGAAATAAGACAAGTACAGGTTAAATCAGGAGTGCACCCCATAACATGTACACTCAAACTCACTCATCAGGTACTGAATGATACTTCCGCTCTATCAGCATCAGCTTTTCATTAACCAAGTACCATAAACAAGAACACGTCTTCTAGTGCAAACCTCTTCCCACCCACATACATGACACTGGGCACATTACACTTGACACAGGTTACCTTCTCTAAAATCAATCACTACAATAACAAAAGCAATCTAAACATATTCAATCATCACTCTTACATGGCATAGAGGTATAGTAAATAACATTAAATTTTCACATTATATTCCATTAACATGAACACAGGTCAGTAATGCATAACCACTATATACATAACTAATATTACTCCAGCATCAATTATTATATGAACTTATCTTATTACTCTATTTTTATGACTCCCTTGTTCCTTGTTTTAACCACAGTTTTAACTCTCTTATGCTTATGAACTGATTTTATCTCATTGACTTATTTAATCCAACATCAGTTAATATGTTTCTGCAATACTATTCTCACCTAAACTTTAATAAAACTTTTTAACATAGTCTGAAACCATCCCTGGCTAACAATACACCATGAAATGCTCTTTTAAACTTAATTACTGAGGGAATGACACGAGCTGAGGTATTAACATGTTAGCGGTTTGATCACAGGCCTAACTTCTAAACTTAGCCTGCTTGGCCTAACACATCTACTCAGTTCATCATCTGTCATTCATCTCACATTTTTTAATTCCCACTTTTATGTTTCCACCATATGTGTTTCTAAGCACTTATTTCTCACTTTAACTCACACTGAAAGTTACTAGCCTTCATTGGAGAAAGTCACATTGCCATCCGCCATTTCAGATACGAGCACATGGCGGTATTCACACTCTTAATTAAGACCAAATTCAACATTTCTCACTGTCTCCGGTACAAACTAAAGTTCTACAGAAACATAATACTCCTGTGCATTACTAGAGTATTAATGACCCTCAGCTTACCTGTAAGAAATAGGAGAAACACAGGTTGAATCAGGAGCATGCCCTGTAGCATGTGCACTCAAATTCACTCATCACATGCTGAATGCTACTTCTGCTCTATCAGCATCAGCTACCCATGCCAAACCTAGTGCAAGTTTAGGGCACCCTCTACTGAAAAAGCTGAGTTTAGCAAGCAAAGTTTCACTCATTTAGAATACCTTGCACTGAAGTAATACAGTATAAACAAAAATCAGCATCATTTTGTTTGTTTCCAAACTTCAGCTGTTATCCAGTTCAAATTTTAAAGGGGGTCAATTTTTATTTGTCTCTTTTACACTCAGGGCTACATATAACATGACTAGACAAATCCCATCTGTGACAGCAGAGGTGTGGTCGAGCATCAGTTGTGGACAGAGAGAGGAGGTGTGTTGAACTGCCAGGTAATATGTGATGTTCTTGCATGTGTATTTTTACTGCAAGCCTTCTTATATGTGTGTGTGTGTGTGTGTGTGTGTGTGTGTGTGTGTGTTTTTCTTTTCAGTAGGTGCTTTGAGCCAGAGAGAGACAAAGCTGGCAGGGCCTTAACACAACACATACACACACACACACACACACACACACACACACACACACACACGGAGTATCAGCATTAATATTAATACCCTTATTAATACCCATATTAATACATTTTGAGGCCAAACATAAAGTGTTGAGGTGGTCAAATTGACCAGGCTTTAGAAAAATATTTTACATGATTGTGCATGCGTCCTGCTGCAGTATAGAAAGGGTTGGGGATGTGTGCCACTCTGGCTGGGGATATGGTAATGACTCAGAGGAAGGCTCCGCCCTTGTACCCACATCCTTGGGGAATGCCCTTGGAGACTTCCTTCCTAACAAATGCATGAAGAGTCCAGAAATCGCACTCACCTACTCTTATTTTTCAGTGCCCCAAGTTGGAAGAGCAATCTCCCAAGTTAGAACTACAGTATGTCAGTTAATGTCAGTGTCCCTACAGCAGCTATATGAATTATTGTGGATTAAATCAATTTGCACCAGTGTTTGCCACCCACAAACAGATGGACTGGTAAAGTGGTTTAATCAAACACTAAAAAATTGTAAATGAATTTATGATGATGCATGGAATCGGTATATGTTGCTCAAACCCCTGCTATTTACAGAATGAGTGGTTCCACAAGCTTCCACAGAATTCTCCCCATTCTATTTACGGTACAGGCACAAGATGTTATTAGGGAAAATTGGTAGGAGGGACTTTCACCCAATAAAAATTAAATTCAGTGCATTTTGAACCTGAAAGCAAAACTACACACTCGGCTTAAACTAAAACAGGAAAATTAGCATAATTCAACTGAATACAGAGATGCACTGCAACCTTATATACTACCTCAACCTTCTTTAACCGTGGAAACAAATGGTTCCTGTGGCTCCGGTGATGGTGGTTTCTGAGAGAGAGGAGCTGGGACCAATGATGTCATTAAAAAAAAAAAAAAATTGGGGTAAATCTGTCCCGGTACTCAGTGAAGATCATCTTTTGCTGTCCCAGAGTATACAGATTGCCAGGCTGTAAGGGGTATTTTCTGATGTATTTTTTCCTCTACTTAGTTGCACAAACCTCAAGGAGCACCACATTGAGACCCGCCTCATTATGGTTGTGTGCAGCAACCTCTATTGTTTAACCAAACACAAAAAATTGTAGTAATGGATGATCAACACTATGCTCAACCTGGGAGTAATTGAGAAGTCCCACAGTGATTGGAGCAGCCCCATGGGTCTGGGTCCCATGGCTGGCAGGACGGTCTGTTTTGTGTAGATGAAAAAAAGTGTTTTTCACTCTGTTTAGTTACACCAATATGTCACCCTTCCATTTGTTTTGTTTTTGAAGCCCCAGCCATGTTTAACATATTAAAATTCCTGAAATGTTTGGAACTCACAACAAACCCAAATATGTTTGCAATTTGATGGATTGAAGTGTGGTATCTAGGCTTTCACTTCCACATGGGCAGGTGCGTCCCTAAATTGACATGAAAGTAGAGGTTACAGTCTGCTGAGACATCAATAAGGGGGTGAAGGAGTTTTTGGTGCTGACTAACTATTGTCATAGGTTTCATTATAGGTAATACCGCCCCACACACACACACACACACACACACACACACACACACACACACACACACACACACACACATATATATACAGAGTGTGAGCTTGAGCTTGAATTTGAACAAGGTGAAAGCCATGAAATGTTAATGGAATTTTTATGAGTGATTTCACGTCGCTAAAGGCTAACTCATCCTTAAGTTTGGGGAGAATGCCTGATGGAATGCAGCCCTCATGGCTCGCTGGTCCGATCCACTTTCTGTAACTTTAGTATGAAACTCAATGGCAAACTCTGCTACACTGGGTGCCCTAAGAGAGTCAAAGCAGACGGTGATTAACATCACCTGTGCTGGCAGGATGGTGGAAGACCTTCTTCATTTCCATGATGAAGCTGCTGCTGTCTGTCGCAAGTGGTGATTGTTGGTCCCATAAGACTGAGGCTCAGGTTAATGCCTTGACAGTGAGAAGGGTAATATTGTATGCCACCTTTTTGCTCTCTGTAGGGAAGCATCCGGGTTGTAGTTGGGAGGCTAGGGTGCACTGGTGACAGGGTGCGTGGGTGACAAACCCACGACACTTCTCCGAACTGCCGTCCAACTGTTCTGGTGCTGGTAGTTTGGGTTCTGACAGAGGAACTACCACTGCTTGAGGAGGGTTACCAAGTCACAACTGGGATCCTTGGGATGGAGTTGCTGGAGGCTGAAGATTTAAGACATACCTGATGTTTTGGGCAAGAGCTTGCTGGGATCGAGTTATACATTTGCTGACAGCATGTCATGGATTTAAATAATTGATTATTTACTTTTAATTTCCATTCTCCCATCAGACCTAAAGTTAAATAAACCTTTAAATATTCAAGCCTACAGAGAAGTTTTTTTTTTTCGCCCTGATATTTTCATAGCGATCAACACATCAGCTGTTTGTTGTAAAAATCAATTTGCATCTGCTGACAAGCATTTTGAGAGACAAGCCTTATAGTTCATACAATACCTTTCAATACAAGCAATTAATCCACAAAATTATGATTTTATCACAAACTACAGAAGCTTGTCTATTTCACATGCAATAGCATCCCATATCCATCCCTATATAGACTCAGGTGTTATGTCCACTAAAGCATCCCCTCCTGCCTGCAGAACAATTTCCTACCACCCAATCAGCACTGTAGAAACTGACATTATCCCAAAAAAAACACATATTATTGCTTTGCCTGCCTTGGAACCCTCTTGATGAAAATTATACTGAAGAATCCAGCAGTTGTGCTGTTTTATAAAAGCCAGCCGAGTACTATCAAATCTGATCATAAATCGAACATTCACAAATGCCACTGATTTTTATTTTCCATTAGTTTCAACCTTGGCTGATCTGTACAATCCTACTCATGCAAAATTGGAGTGCATGCAACCTGGAAACCAAAAGGAAGATCTTTATTTTCAGCAACCTTTGATGTAACACCTAGTCTGCCAAATGATTTGCGTTTACTGGCTCACAACACCTGTATAAATTAGGGCATGTTTCATGCAATTTAGATGGATATGCGGGTAAATTGGGGTGTATTTTATGCATATTACATGCAAATATGGGCTTAGTTGTGCTTAAATCTCAATTGCACTCAAAGCAACACTTGTATTGATGTCATAAGTCTGACACAGATTCGTTTGTACACTCAAATCTGTGCTTATTTCTATGCAAATTTGATGAGTAAGGGTCATTGTCAGACATTTCCTGATACGTAGTGGGACTTCTACAATTGCCCAGTGGCTAATAATGTTCTGCCATCTTTACCTCCTTTTGTATAGTTTAAACCCACAACTGGTGCACTCATGTGGTTCATCTCTAACATCAAGCTCAAATCTGCCTAACAAAACAAACACAATTTCATACACAATACTGAAGGCTGTATAAAACAGTTCTCAAACATAAAATCACCCAAAAACCTAAAACCAAAATCAATATGCAGTATTTCTATACTCAAAACCACAGATCTCGGTGGTTTTGCATTAATTCAATTGTACAGGCTTATTTCAAGCCCTAATTTCAAAGTTATTACAGAGGAATTTTCTGAAATGTTGATTTTTGTTGAATTTTTGTTTTATTTTATACCCCCAAATGGTGCTTTTTTATCAGTTCATGGTATTTTTTTGATGATTTTGATTAAGTATGCAATGCATATATAATATGTATGAATATTTAATTAGATGACACCTCATTTGTATAGATGAAAATGTTGCACAAAAAAAATACTTTATCATCGATTACATGGCAAAGACTGATACGTATATATTATTAAAACATACACTATTCACCTTTAGTGTCTTGACCTATTATTAATGTTAATATTATCAATAATTAAAGTAGATAGTAATAAAACAAACATATGATACTCACTTGCACAAAGTTGAAACATTGGTTGCTGACCCTTTGAAATGGAACTGCTTCATTGACATTCTGTTGCAGTGAATACATCAGTCAGTGGTTGCATTACTGGTATGCTTGAAAAATTCCTAGACATTCAAACACAGGTTCCAGAATTTCTCATAACTATATAGCATTGTTTAGCTATATTTATGATTGCAGTTTCTTTGTTATTTGACAAGTGCCACAATCTTCTCCAGAAGGTTGTCTCCTCCAAGTTCTACCAAACACAATAGTGCTATTCAACTGTAGTCATTCATTTTTTTTTTAAATATATATATTTTCCTTTTATTCAGTTAAACTGAGAATAAAATGACATGTGATGGACGACACACCATTATAGTATTATATACAATACTCCAATATGTACTTACTGAGGTACAACTTTAAGAACAGGAGGTAAGAGAACTAAATCCATGTCACTCGGTACAACAAACACTGTATATTATCTGTTTTCTTTTCTGGATTTTTCTGCATCATAGATGCACAAACATTTGAAGTGGCTGAAATTCAGTTGGCAATTTGGTTAGACACTTACTACACCAAAACTACCGTATAATTTTTATTTGAAAACATTTAGTAGTCATATTAAAGTACATTAGAACATACAGTGCATATTTACTGTATTTGCAATCATACAAACACATCTTGCAAACTCTTTTTGTTTCAAGTTGACTTCAGTCCTTGTTACACTAGAAGATTCAGTTCATTAATCATATTGCATTTAACCAGAGCTAACATTATATTTAATGTTAATATTACCTCAAGTTAGCTGAAATATTAGATTTCTGCTGCAAAAAGACTTTATATTGTGGCCATTTATAGTGTATGAAAAGCAAGTACTAATCATGTTTTGTACATTAACTCTTATTGGCCCTTATTCATAACATTTGTGTAGAAATAAGCACAGATTTGTATGCATGTAATGGCATATGATAATCTGATTCATGAAACTGTTGTACAACTTTAAAACATGATGAGTGATGATTAAAGCACAATAGATCAATTGGCTTCACATGCATGAGAGCAAACTCATGTCCGCTGATAATCCCTGCTGAAACGGATCTACTTACATCATGTCATACAGTCAGATGTATAATTAATGGAACCCTTCAAAAAGTATTGATTCATCATCAATAACTGCTTTATCTTGGTCAGAGTGGATCACTGGACACGAACAGGGATTGCAAACTGGACAGTGCATTGCAGGGCACCATGCACACACACCTTCACACTCATTCACACCTGGTACAATTTAGACTAGTTAATCCACCTACAGTCTCAGAAAAAAAAAGGAAAACTCGAGGGAAATCAACAGGGAGAGAATGTGATATTCCACACTTAGGATCACTGTTCCACTGATTGCAAAGGACGATTATATGAAATAAACACTATGTGATAATGAGGGTGTCAGTAAATAAAGCAGAATAAAATATGGTAAAACTTATTTTTTTTTTAAGTAGTGTTAAAAATAGCCTGCATAATAAGATGTTGAAGCTAAAAATATCACTCTTTCCAGGTGCTATTAATTTTATACAGTCGTCTTCAAAAGTATTGAAATGCAAGGCCAGTTCCTTTGTTTTTGTTACACACTGAAGACATTTGGGATTAAGAACGAAAGATGAATATGAGATGATTACCTGATATTTACATCTAGATGTGTTAAAAATAACTTTGCTTATTGCTTGGTGAGCAAAAGTGTAGGAAGATATAGAAAAAGAAAGTCTGAAAATACACTTAAAATGTGGTTGCATGTCCCTTGCTGGCCATGAAATTCCTATACTTTCCGAGTGGACTGTATATTTGCATTTGCTCATGTTCATGAAGGATGCAAATAATTCTGGAGTTGAGTACACAAGCGATGAACACCACAGATCTAAGTTGAGAATGTATGCAGACTGATGATGGGGTGTGTAATTTATTTTAGGTTTGAGATGAGAAATAGGGAGAATGTAGTGGAATCAAAGTGGATGAGAGAAAGTGAGAATGTTGGAATGTTGTCACTGAGCCACAAGACAGAAACTGTAAAGTGTAGAAAATCCCAAACAGCAGACAAGTAGCCAAATCCTAAGGGTGTCTTTACCATTTGGGTGAACCTGAGTGCACTCTTTCTATCTGTCTGTCCTTCAATCTCCCTCTTTCCAAAATGATATGTTCCCATTCCTCTCATTCCTTCTACCTCAGTCTCTTTCTCCTAGTTTGATCCAACCCTACATTTCTTTTTCTAACTCTTCTTTTTCTCTAAACCCTTTATTTTGTCCATGCATTTTTTTTCACATTGCCATGGGTGCAAAAGGCAAAAGTGCTTAGCATTGTCATCTCATCTTTTTCTGTATAAACACAAAGCTTCCTTTCATCTTCTTCCTAACATTTACTGCATTTGGCAGACACCCTTATCCAGAGTGACTTAAATTTGATCTCATTTTATACAACTGAGATATTGAGGGCCTTGCTCAAGGGCCCAACAGCGGTGGGTTGGTAGTGCTGTGAGCTAACATTCATTAGCCACTGAGCTAGCAGTGCTCTTCCTTTACTGCATTTAAACATGATTTGCTGCTGGATTGTTTGAATATGTCAAGTGTAACCTTAGCAGATTGACAATCATGCCCTGTCACTCAGCATCTTGCCACTGTAATTGGAATTCTAATCAGTCAGACCAGCATATGTATGCATGTATGCGTGTGTGTGTGTGTGTGTGTGTGTGTGTGTGTGTGTTTGTGTTTCATGTTCTTTGGCATACTACATTTTTCATAGCAATCCAAGTGTATATTTGCAATCTTGTCTCCTCATGAATAACACCATTCAGAATCATCATTCAGATTCATCAAGTGAGAGAATCGTCTCAATCAGGGTGGCTACAAATAAGTACAGGAGAAGCGACAGTTTGTAGCAATTGATTTTCCTGCAAACATGATTTTTTTGCTGTACACATGCTAAGTACACACATTATTGTAATTACAGGAAAGCTAATGTGACATATATGAATATAAATTGAGGCTGACATTGCAATAGCCAATTCAACTTCTTTCCCTACAGCCTTTGGAGAGGACAATGTGTAAGGAGTAAAACATTGACAAGGCATGCTGTTATAGGAAAGTAATCAAGGATGGGGTGGTATCATATTGGCCAACACCTTTCAACCGTTTAATGCTGGGGAACATCTGTGAGACAAGTTAGTTTCTGTTATCAATTAAACAATAGCAGCTACAGTGGGGGAAAAAAAGTATTTGATCCCCTGCTGATTTTGTACGTTTGCCCACTAACAAAGAAATGATCAGTCTATAATTTTAATGGTAGGTTTATTTGAACAGTGAGAGACAGAATAACAACAAAAACATCCAGAAAAAATGCATGTTAAAAATGTTGTAAATTAATTTGCATTTTAACGAGGGAAATAAGTATTTGACCCCCTCTCAATCAGAAAGATTTCTGGCTCCCAGGTGTCTTTTAAACATGTTACGAGCGGAGATTAGGAGCACACTCTTAAAGGGAGTGCTCCTAATCTCAGCTTGTTACCTGTATAAAAGACATCTGTCCACAGAAGCAATCAATCAATCAGATTCCAAACTCTCCACCATGGCCAAGACCAAAGCGCTCTCCAAGGATGTCAGGGACAAGATTGTAGACCTACACAAGTCTGGAATGGCTACAAGACCATTGCCATGTATCTTGGTGAGAAGGTGACAACAGTTGGTGCGATTATTCACAAATGGAAGAAACACAAAAGAACTGTCAAACTCCCTCGGCCTGGGGCTCCATGCAAGTTCTCACCTCGTGGAGTTGAGATGATCATGAGAACAGTGAGGAATCAGACCAGAACTACACGGGAGGATCTTGTTAATGCTCTCAAGGCAGCTGGGACCATAGTCACCAAGAAAACAATTGGTAACACACTACGCCGTGAAGGACTGAAATCCTGCAGCGCCCCTGCTCAAGAAAGCACATATACACGCCCGTCTGAAGTTTGCCAATGAACATCTGAATGATTCAGAG
>JAFFST010036422.1:1084-12343 GCA_022414735.1 Noturus placidus
CCACCCCCCCCCCCCCCCCCTCTGTTGAGGGAATACCAATCTGTCCCCCCAATATACAGTACAAAATATTTTCTATATATCCCCCTTTAATGAACACTGCCAACGGATTGGTCTTTTCTTCATCTACTCTATTTATTAATGTCTGTTCCCTTTTAATATATTTCCATTTGTTAAGGAAATCGGTGTGTGCCCCCTTCTCCAATTGTACACTTGGTTGCACACATACTCAACGCAAGTTTGTTGATATATTTTAGCAGCTCAGTCTGTAAGAAATGGAGACAGTAGAAAAGTGCAGCAGAACATACAAGCTTTTTTCCAGACATTAAGTAACTAGTTTCCTAAATACTAGTTAACCTTAGCTTAGTATAGAAGGCATCACACCGTGGCTTGGTTTCTTCTTAAGAATGTCAATTAACTTTTGATATTTGCACACCCACGAAGTAGGCTAGGCTAATGTCCGTTCTAGTTTTTGACCATTAACGTTACATTCACTTGCATATCCTCCCGCTGAATTCATTGAACCCCCCCCAATGTCTATGGAACAGAGTGTGAAAGTTAAATAATTCCACGGACCAGGTTAATTTAATTTATTTTACGAACTTAATTGAACTGTTCAAAAATTAGGTCTGTGTACAGTAATGTTTTAGCTATTTGTTAGAGCCATGCGGCTTTTGTATTCCTGAACATTCGACTCACTGAACACATTTATATTCATTTCGATATTGATATTGGGTCCAAGCTGACATTATTATTTATAGGTTTCTGTTATTTTGAAGTTATTGAGGTTTGGATTTAACTCTTTTTCAATTTGATCATTTATTCAAACAGATTAATAACTAAGAAAGTGGTGAATACAGTAACTTTTATCATGCTTGGTAGTGATTTCCACAATGGATCAAAATGAATCAGCTCGCTGGGAATCCCCATATCCTTCTCTGAGAAACATTGATTTATAGCAATGTATAGTGAAATGTTTGTTTTTCTTATTTGCAGGGATCTGCCTGGTTTTGCAGACAGTTTGCACCACAATATCTACACGCTGCTTGTCACTGATGCAACCTTGTGTTTCACCAGACCTGTGCAGGAGCGAACAGACTCTTCTGAGAAATGTTTGTGTTTCTGAAGGTACACATTTGTTTTCTGTGCGTGACTTGTGACTAATTCAATCATTCCAAAAGGACACAAGTTTTCTGAAATAACATGGCTTAGCAGGATGTGGCAGGATATAGACCCAATGTAACCCAATTTAATAGCAATAGCCTACAGCAAACCCCCTTGCTTACCTTCTTATCCAGGGTCACTTGAAACCAATACATAACCAAGAGATTGGTTTAGAGAGATTATCTAGCTATCTCTGAGCACAGTTTGATCTTACCCTGGATTTCCTCTCTTCTAATGGTGTTTTGTTGTAGCACAGCTAACCAGTCTTGTGGGCAACTTAAGTTCAGTTCTCTTGGCTCAGTCAGCTATCAGAATATATTTTTCCCCCCTGACATCGGATATTAATCTTCCACAGTGGACATATATTTATCAGTCCTTTAAATTTTATGGATTTATAAGCATAAATTGTGAAAAGTTTGCGCATCAAGAGTATTGAGATCAGAAGAATTTTATGGATTTCCCCCTATCATTTTTATATCCAGGATGCCGAATTTTAGCAGAGGGAATATTGTATCTTTGCCACCTTTTAGAGTGTGACACTACAACTCAGCACTATGCTCTCTCTCAAACTAAAGAATCTCAGCAGGCATACAACTAAGCTCATTACAAAGTGGTCTTTTTCTCATTTAAACACATACAGTGAGATTTTTATAGAAGGACATATAGCCAAAGCTACATGTATAGAGTAATTATCAGTAACAGTTCCTTATCAGAGGTTGGTTCGAGTCCCAAGAGTGATTGGATTCTATAGATTGCACTCACACTCCAGCCACAAGTTACGCAATGTACATGTGCAATAACAAACATCTGCAAGCATTATTCCTCACAGTATAACTATGTGAAGTTATCCATTGCACACACATAAGGTAGACCCCATCACTACACTACTGGCATGTGAAAGGTTCATGGATAAAAAAGTTACAGTAAAGGAAATATAAGGAACATCAAAATGAGAACTATATTCCTCTGCACTAGAAGGAGAAAAGAGAGAAATTTTATATTCCAGCTTTTCCATTTCCCGATGATTCATGGTTGTGCAGTAAGCTTGGTTCTTCCTGGAAAAGATATAAAGGAGGCAAATACATTCTTTACCAAATACAAAAGAAGTCTCTACATTAGTACCCCCCCCCCCCAAACAACCAAATATGGTTGTGTATGTATTAGATGAAAGATTGCATTTCTTGTACATCTCTAACTTTTTATGTTTCTCTGCTTGGGATCTGTAGCAGATTGTGCTGATTTCACCAAGATCACTCACTTGGTCCCATATTCTTTGTACATGCAGATGAAAGTACATACCTTTTATCAAAGAGGCAAAGTTATGATTGTTAATGAACTTCATAGGATGAGTTGCTATTGGTTCTATTTGTTATGTTAAGCTGGAACTTAATCAGGAACCTAGGCCATGCTAAACTTACTTTGGGGAAACATGCCCCAAAATTACATCTTGGAAAAGCTGTTAGTTACTTTTCAAATGTTAAACTAAAAAAACTAGCCAACTAATATTAACAATATTTACACAAGGACTAAATAAACTCTGGTCTCTGGCTGTATATATTAAAACTGGCTCAGCCACGCATCTTAATTTTTCCACTTAGTAACCGCAAAAATTAACTAAGGTGCAATTTCAAATAATACAATTGGTAGTTATGCTACATGCTGTTAACGTCGATCATATAGACCCACAATGGTTCATGAAAGAACATTCCATAAAGGAACCTGAAACATTGTTTTGAACTCGGGTACTTTTAAAGATTTTTTTCATACTAATTTAAGTGTTATTAAATTAAATTGAATTAAATTAAGTTTAACTGTATTAACTTATAGACATACAGACAGGTAACAAGTAATGGAAAAAATGTGGCCATGTTACGACCAAGGTGTTGGACAGAATATCTTTTGGAGGAAGGGCATTCATCACTTCAGTACTGTTAGAGACTTACAATATAAATAGATAGATAGAATCTGTGCCAGTCTGTTTGTTCTTTTTCTTTAATTTATCAGTTTAACACAGCTTAGCTTGATGGAAGTCATGCATGCCAGTAATACACTACCATTGCATGGATCAGTGCTTAGTTGAAGTTGCATCATTAAAACCGGCTTTTCTGCTTTGTCCCTTTTATCAGACAGCAGCTGTCAAATGCAAAGCTCTGATGGCTGTAACATGACCATTCAGGCAATATTTGCTCACTCAAGAGAGTGTATGTGCACTGATGAAGATCCATGCAACATTATACAACTACTGGCTTCCTTCTGCCATTCCTACTTAGGTATGGTATGCAGCACACTCATTTCTGACCTCACACTCTAAGTGACTGTAAAGTGAAACCAATTTCTTTAAACCAGATGTTGAGCCCTCGCTTGCCCCTAACAAATCAAGATTGGCAACTCGGCAGGCGAACCGTCAAGCCTATGGGCTACATCCTCATTCAGATCATCACCTACCCATACCAGGTTCTACCATATTCCATTTGTTAATTATATTTGCAGTATTCCTTGCCAAAATGTAACCTTTTTCCGTTTAACTCCTTTTTTAGTTCATGAGAACAACCCGAAGGAGGAATGGAAAGAAAGTACACTGTTGACATATGGTAAATGGATTTTCTGTTTATACTGAACTGCTGAATTCATTATCAGAGGATCACCCATAGGTCTCTATTATTAGCAAAATAAACAATATTTATGTGGTATTGGACACCCAAATCCCCTTCACATAATTGGGGATTGTGTGTGCGCGCGTGTATAGGTAGGAGTGCAAATAAGCACTGGAGAAAATGAGATGGAGATCAAAAGCATATTATTTGTACAAAGCCTTATAATATGATATAAGTATGCCCAATTTTTGTGTTAAAAGTAACTTTTAGTATCATCATATTCTACAACTTATAAATGGGTAAGCTTTGGTTAAACACAAAGCATATGCCAAAACTCTGACAGAGTTTCCATCTGCTTTGTCTCTTAATGTCCCCAAATTAAGTACCAGCCCCAGACATTTCCTGCGTACAGGACATGACACTGTGCATCCAGGATGAAGTGTGTAATCGGCAACTGGTGCCATTTGTCCAGTCCTGTTCTGCTCCCCGGTGTGAGGAGAGGCTTTGCAAGCTAGCAGCAAGACAATTTTATTCAAGCCTGCCTTTAAAAGTGGCTGAGATGCTGGTGTTCTGCCAGTGTATGACAGATGACCAGGACTGCCAGCATTTTCAGACCTTGCTCAATTCCAATTCCTGCAAACAAGACAAGACGGAACAATGGAACTGCCTGGAGATGCTGGACAACTGCACTGGAGAGAAGATTTGCAGGTTTGGCTGCACATGTCTATTAACATTTCAGACCATATATTTTGCCACACTGCATTGGTTTATATGCACATTTCCAATATTGAGTCCATCTGCTCTCTCCATAGAGTATCAGGGCAAGTTAGACAATGATGTTTATTTATGATTACTGATTTATATATAAACAATTTAATAGCTGCACTGATTGATGTAAAGAGCTGCTGGTAACCGCACACTCATTTGTGTTAACAGGCAGACATTTGAGGCATTCTTGTCCGAATGTTTTGGTGCAAAGGATGTTTCATTTAGTGGATATTCAACCACAGACCTGCTGCAGGTCATAGATCTCAACTTTTTTGTCGGTGAAAACAAAGAGTGCCGACTGGCCTTTGTAGCTACAATGGGATCTGTGCTTCAGAGTCCATGCACCTGTCATGGACTGGATCATCACAATCTTTACAGGTGCAATGTGCTACAACAAGCCATTCATAACCGATCCTATTTCAGTAAGTACTTATGCACAGTCAATATTTGTTATAGTCAGAAATGTCTAGTTGCTGTACTGATTGGTAACAAAGTGCTGACCTGCTGTTGGATATTTAGGTCAGCTAGAGACATGAAATACAGATGGTTGACGGAGGAAAAAGCCCTGGCTCTGTTTTCCTGTAGCATTTTGCTGGTATGGTTTGGGTTCAGTTGGAGGGAAGGATCCCTACAAATCAATACAAAGATATTCTGATTGATTACCTGTAGAGACATTTTCCATTCTTATAGACAATAGAAGTATTGCTTCCTGGAGTGTCTTTATACTAAAGAAAAAGTAGGGATCCTACTAAAGTGGTCGGTAAGTGTCTATTACCTTGGGTATTTCTACTGGTCATTTTATAGAAGGTAAATTACACAATAAAGTTAACATGTATATATGCAGAATGATTCAGATGGGGGGATAAAATCCCAGAGAGACTTCAGTAATTGTTCAATTATCCCAACACCTCATTTAAAAATGGTCCATCCTGAATGGGACTACTCTACAGGGCATGAGGGCCCGAATGGTTTGATGAGCTTGAAAAGTAAGTGAATTATATGCAGGATCACCAGGGAGTATTTCATAAAGCGTTCTCATTTTCATCAATTTCTTCAACTTCCGTGAAGGAAGCTACTCATTAGCACTGCTCAGTTACATATGCATTTGACAAACCTATTAGAGTTTATAAACCATGTTAAAGTTTAGTTTTGCTTGATCAGTTCTACTAACCTTGCACATTATGCATTGTCTAGCATACCAAGCTTACCATACTGTAGGCACTATACAGTCCCCTCCAGAAGTACTGGAACGGCAAAGTCAATCCATTTTTTTTAAGTGATCAAAAATATTGCATCATTTGACTGAAAGGTGTGTCTTGTTGCCCTGGTGTGCTCTGATAGATTTGATTATTGAAGCACTTAATAGCTCTGAATATCTATCTAATCTTGGTTTGAGCCCTGGATTTTGCTTGTAAAGACTGCATTTGTGGTTAAAAAGGATAATCCAACTTGTAGATCAGGGAGAATTGGAGAAACGTAAGCCACTATGAAGCTGAGAAAAGAGGGAAAATTAATCAGAGCCATTGCACAGCCATTGGGTATAGCCAATACAACACTTTGGAATGTCCTGAAAGAAAAGAAAAAAACAGGTTGGCTAAACAGTTATTAACCACCAATCAGTCAATCACCAACTATCTCCATAAAGCATGGGTGAAGGTATCACAATCCACCATTTAAAGAAGACCTCTAGAGCGGAAATATAGAGGCCATACCACTAGATGCAAACTACTCATTATGGGCTCACTAATCTTTATTGATGATAGAACTGATTGTGGTAGCAGCAGAATTAATTCAGAAGTCATTCAGAAAAATTCTGTCTGCAATTTAGAGATATGCATCAATTCTAATTAGAAGGAAGTTCATCATGCAGCAAGACAATGAACCAAAACACTGCGAGCACTGGAGGGATTGTGCTCCATCCTTCTAATATAGTTCCAGAGACTTGTAGAATCAAAGCTGTGAAGCTGTTCTGGCAGCTTGTGGTGGCCCAACACCGAAGATGCTTTATGATGTTTTTTTTCTTTTGGCACCTGTCTGAGCAGAAAACATTACTCTAGGACTGGCAGTTCCCTGTTTTAAACCTTTGAACTAATGGCAGTATGTGTTTTTGATTATTTCTTTTTGATGTCGTTAATCTAGGACCCCAAGGACTTAAGGAAAATCTCTCATCTACAAAGTCAAAAGTAAACAAATCACAGCAAGAACATTCATGGCTAAATGGTAAGATGCTGTGAAATTACATTTATTGCTCATCAACAAAATAAAACCTTCTGTTGTTTCTCTGTTCATCCATGAAATGTAACAATATCTTTCCTAATTAATGACAGATCAGTTATTGTACATTTTGGTGACGGTTTGTGTGGTGGCGCTGGTGATCATTGCAGTCGCCATCGGCATAATTATGCATAAACTGAAGTAAGCAGTGAAGCACTATATAAATCATAAGGAAAGTACTGTATGTAGGAAATTATTAAACAATGAGTTATGGTCTTTTGTATTTTTACCTTTAGGAAAAAGCACAGCTTCTCAAAAAACTCAGATTCAAGATTCAAACCCCCAGAAGATTACACAAAATCACTTGTCCTGTAATTTCCAGATGATATAAATTTCCAGATGATAAAAGCATATATTATGATTGTTTTATGTGATAGCCTATGTTTGTACAAGTTCAGATGATTTTATACTGTATATGATCTTGACATTTATGAAATGAAGTTTTAATTACTGATGTGAATACACAATTGTAGATACTGATTAATTGATTCATCATTGTTTTGTTACTATGCTTTTGTTATAGAATTAATATTGCACAACAGAGATTTATTATTTTAGATGAACTGTTTTAAATGCTCTTTACATAATTAATAATGCTGTAATTAATAATGCTCAGCTGACACATATAACTATCACATATGTGTGATGGTTTAGGAACACCCACTGAAAGACACCCCATCTATTGTTAAATTTGTAATCTAACTTACTTATGGAAAAAACAATACTATTACCCATGTTTAAAGAATTATAACTCTACAATTAAAATATTTATAACTGATTATCAGCATCATCCACATCATCTGAGGTAGAGTTCAGCCACAGCAACATTGGTGGGTTTTCCTAGGCTGCCTCATTTATAATGTGTATCACTGTTTAATAAAATGTCACAGTAAAATGTAAACAAAACTGTTTATAAATGATTAGACTGGAATCTATATCTCATGTATATTAAAATTGCTACAATTAAAAGTATGTAAAATTTAAAGTGAGCGTTTTAACTGAGTTGAATACATGTATGAGTACGGTCTTTGCAAGAAAGCTGTTCACAACCAATTTCAGGGAATGGCTACTTTAGGTGTGTTAAGGGTTGAGATGGTTTTAAAAAGAAAATAATTTAAGATTTGAACAGGTTTGAACATGCTTTGACCTGCATGGGCATCTATCAAATTACACCCACATTGGGCAGTGTAATGGTACTGATGCCAATCCTCTAGTAAGCATTAACTTTAATGCGTGTGGGGTTCCACAGCATTTTAGGTTTTGCAAGCCCACACTGAATAGTCAAATCCACAGGCCTGTGCAGTACACATTATCTGAGCGGCTTGGGTATGACGAGGGATGTTCTCTACTGGCCTGCAATGTTTAATATTCAGTATTTAATTTTACATTACTGCATTTACTGATCAGAAGATAAGATATTTCAACTGATGGCACTTTTGGCAGACAATCTGTAATGATTCTGTTACTTCTGACAAATCCATGTACTGGAAGAGAGGATGAGCAGAGGTGTAGTTAGGTCTGGGATGCAGCAGGGGGTGCAATAGAAAAGGGGACCTAATGAGTTCTCAAAGCCTGTTTTTTTTTTTTTTTTAAAGGTGGGTGTGGATAAGGGCGTGTGTGAGAAATTGTAGACCATAATTACCATCAGGACAATTCCAGTAGCATATCAGGTTTATAACTGCTGGGAACAATTCAGCCAAACAAAGGCCTAAAAGTTTCTATTTGCTACATGTGAGTAACATTTTACATTTTACAAAGCTGTTTGAATACAGTAAATACTTGAAAATGCTTTCAATGGAATTGACTGGAGATTAAGAATGTCATGTGCTGGTGATTGGCAATGTATCATTCATTTCCATCCATTGAGGCATAATAATGATACAGTTGCACAGTAGTGACGTTTCCATTCATAACATTTCTGAGGCCATTGATAAAATAGAATAAAAATAACATGATAGAATAATTGCAAGGAAAAAGCTCACACTGTTTCAATCCATGCGATTTATTCAGTATATACAGGGTGCCCGCTGTTGAATCATTACCCTTGGCATATGGGCAGCCTTCAGCAAAACAATGATGTGCCAGGAGAATTTAAAACCTGAGATATATAACGGTTATTCTCTTCTTTTGCACCTTATGCCTTGTATCTTTGGAAATACATTCACTGGCCATTTTATTAGGCCCAGTTATCAATCATGTGGCGGCTGCAGAAAAAATGTGATCTCAGTGACTTGGCCATGGCATTGTTTTTGGTGCCTGATGGGCTGGTTTAAGTATTTTAGAAACTGCTAATCTCTTGAGATTTTCACACATAACCGAGTGGAAGTTCTTGTTGATAAGATAGAGATCAGAGGACAATAGCCAGAATAAGAAAGTTACAGTAATGCAAATAACCAATCTTTACAACCGTTGTGAGCAGAAAAGCATCTCAGCGTGCATAACCCACAGAATCGTGAATGGGATGGGCTACAACAGCAGAAGACCACACTGGGTTCCATGCCTGTCAACCAGGAGCAGAAATCTGAGGCTACATCAGCCACAGGTTCACTGAAACTGGACAGTTGAAGATTAGGCAAACATTGCCTGGTCTTTTTCCAAGATTTAACTCGTGCATGTTATTCGTACAGGTGATCCTAATAAAGTAGTGTTTAAACGTAACACCTGTGTCTTCTGGAGTTTTCTTGGAAGTCAGATACAACCAGAATATATTACTAATGTAATCCTACACATGGGGATTTTGATATATGGAAAGAAACAAACAGGTTGTGTGATAAATGTGTTCTTTCCAGAAATGTCTCACATAACTGTCACGTAAAAAGCGGAGACAAATTTTTTAAAAAGTGAGTGTCATTTCAAACCCAAATTTTATTAATAAAGCTTGGTTTTGCCACCTGGATATGAAAGGAAATCAAATAAATCCCACAAAGCTCTATGGTGTTCTTGTGACCCTGAATAAATCTCGTTCTAACATATGAAATTTTAATCACGTGCAAAATGTTATTTCTTGTCTGTCTGAACTTCCTCAACATTAATCTGAATTGCACTGTGCTGATAATCATTGCGATTAATTATGTAGGCTATTCCTGCTTCCAGAGCTTTTGTTGGCTAAGCTGCCAGAAAAATGTTGCTTAGTTCAGGATTTGACATTTCTGTCAAATGTTTGTGTTTACTTTAAAAAGGGATGTGTTTGCTCTGGCAAAACCGCTGATATGTGTTTCTGCTCATTCAATAAGAGTCAACATACACTCCATTTCCCAAAAGCATCATCTCATTAAAATCAACTGCATTAAACCAATTCCTAAAGCGTCTCTTTGAACCCATTCTGTCCCGGGTGGTATCAAATGAACACGGAGTTAATATTTTATTTTGAACACTCTTAGAGCTCAGAAGAAAGATGAAAATACTTTGGGGAAACTTGCCCATGTATAACGGGAATTGCTCATTTCACCACTTAGAAAGGACTTACAGTTTAAATGAAATCTTTTGATGGTTTGCCCCCATTCTCTGGTGTCATCTATGTAATATGGGGCAATAGAAATTCAGGCTATTTTTCAACAGATAATTAGTTGAGGCATGAATAATGCAGAGAAAACGTTTTTAGGTGCACCTGAGCTAAATAGTCAGGTGCCAGACCACCTACAGAGACTGGACTTCTTGTTACAGAAACCTCGTTAATTGTTTTCACACTGCAGATTCAAATATTAGAATGTTTTCCACATATCCTGTTCAACTGTCAGAAGAATGTTCAATATGTTTTCCAGCTTTCTTAGGAGAAGCCAGATGTCGAAAGTGGGGAGAGGAGGTAGGTGGTGGTGAGGGTGGAAACAACGAAGTGGAGCAGTGAAAATTAACGCCACTCTCCTGCCCTCGATGAAGTATCAGTACTTTAACAAAAGAGCTGCCTACGGAGTCCTTCGGCGCACACTGAGTAGGAATAAACAACAAATTTGTGCAACCATTGCTTCAGAGAACAATTCAACCCTAATTGCAAACTCTTTTTTTTTTTCTCATGGCCAAAGTCCTGTTTTAGAGCAAGAGCTTGTCTGACTGAGCCATAATTACTGTTTGTGTTGGCAGGAAGTGGAGGGAGCCTCCATGTACTGTTCACTGCACAGAACTTTCTGACTCAGCACAGTACAAGGCAGGCGGGCCTTGTAGTTTACACTAATTTGACTGTTAATTAAAAGTAGAGTTAGAAGAGCCAGAAGCATTTGGTCTAGTGAAATGCAAAAAAAAAGTTTGAAACTACAGAGTCGTGAATAGCAGGTACAGTGCCTTGCGAAAGTATTTGGCCCCCTTGAACTGTTCGACCTTTTGCCACATTTCAGGCCTCAAACATAAAGATATAAAACTGTAATTTTTTGTGAAGAATCAACAACAGGTGGGACACAATCATGAAGTGGAACGAAATTTATTGGATATTTCAAACTTTTTCAACAAATAAAAAACTGAAAAATTGGGC
>JAFFST010036422.1:12488-37249 GCA_022414735.1 Noturus placidus
ATAATTTTGCACAACCAATTTTTCAGTTTTTTATTTGTTGAAAAAGTTTGAAATATCCAATAAATTTCATTCCACTTCATGATTGTGTCCCACCTGTTGTTGATTCTTCACAAAAAATTACAGTTTTATATCTTTATGTTTGAGGCCTGAAATGTGGCAAAAGGTCGAACAGTTCAAGGGGGCCGAATACTTTCGCAAGGCACTGTACATTCTAGGCCTAATAAACAGGAAGTGGCAGGTTGTCCAAATTGCCGACATTCTAAATAGCTACAAACCTAAAATCTAAAAAGCAAATGTCGGTTCATTGATCACGGCGGTGTATGGCAGTGTTAAATTCTCATGGATTTCATTGATTGTGTTAAACATCATAAGTAGGCCTCAGTGCCTAAAAGCTCTGTCATTGTTTTTTGACATTCATTAGACTTTCAAACCGTGTAAAATGAGCGTGGGGTCCATGCTGTGGTGTGTACTGCATCGAAGGGTAACTCAACACACTGATAGCTTTCTGAGCTTTCTTTGATACAATATTTTTGACTGATCATTCATTTTGTAGCAAATTATGTAAGCGGTAAATTCCACATACATCAGTGATTCGGCATAAATATAAAAGTAAAACATATGCGGCACCTACTGTGTAATGTCTGAAGAGATAGCATGCAATAGCGTTATTAAACTATGATAATAATCTGAAGAGGTTGCTCCTAATCCAGAGTTTATCTGATGACATTCAAGCATTTTCTTTTTATTTATTTATTTTTATAAAAGTATACTTATGTAACAGATCAGCAGTGAAAATTTTAAAATGCACCACATGACTTGGTAGCTACATAGATGGTAGCTAGATTTCAAACTGGAAGTCTTGAAACAATGCTAGATAGTAAGATGTACATAGGTTTACATAATTGTATCGCAACAATCAAAATTATTTTTGTAGTATTATTATGGATTTTTGTAAGTTGTTTGACACAAAATATAAATGACTTAAAGTTGATTTCCTTCTTGCGACATGTAACAAAAGTATCTTGTCACTTTGCTTTAATCAGGACCTATACTGTAGCTTTCAAGGGACAGATGGACATAATGGTGTTAATGGACAGGTAATCATTTGATACTTGTAGATACTTATAGGCACTTTTTCTTTTTAATCAAAATGCATTTTCAAATCCATCCATGGATACATTTTCTATACCGCTTATCTTTCTGGGTTGCAGGTAACCTGGAGCCTATCCCTGGCACAAGGCGGGGTACACCCTGGACAGGGTGCCAATCCATCGCAGGGCACAATCACACACCCATTCATACACTACGGACACTTTGGACATGCCAGTCAGCCTACCATGCATGTCTTTGGACTGAGGGAGGAAACCCCCACAGCACTGGGAGAACATGTAAACTCCTCACATACAGGGCGTGGGGTGAGACTAGAGGTGTTAGGTGAACTTGCTAACCACTAAGCCACTGTGCGCCCTATTTTCAAATCATTTACTCAAAATTATTTAAATCTTTAGTTTAAACATTAAGTAAAGTATTTTTAAGACTTTGACATATCTGTATAAACTATATAAGTTGTTTACTACTAAAAACATATGATGAATAAAAATTCTTAATATAACACTAAGCTGTTTGTTTCCCAGACTGTCCATAATCCTGGCCCCAGGATTAGTCGGGAAGCTTGTGTATGCCATCACCATATCAACATGAAAAATGAACCTAAGAATGCTGTTGAAGTGAGAGCCTCTGTGGCACAGGGTTTCCACAATAATCTTATGTGGTACTGAGTGCTCATTGGGCTAAATTAAGGTTAATGGTCTCATGTTATGGGATATTCTCTAAAAGATTAACGAGGTGAAAAAAGGTGTGGCTCCAATTCACCAGCTCGTAAGACACCCTTGTGACCGGCTTTTTCCTAAGGAAACTGCCCAGGATCCCTCGCAAAGAATTTTGCAAGGAGTCAGTCACTCTGTTTTCATTAGGAGAGAAACAAGAACTGAGCAATGAAACAAGACCTGAGCAATCTACTTCCCAGCTGCAACTGTAGGACCCTTGAGACAGCCATGGCCCTAGAACTTTGACCCTCCAGACTGACAACATGGGCCGCATAAACGTAGGTCATGAGCTCAGGTCAAACTTCCTGTCCAGTCAGTCTACCTTCTTTAGACACATACTTTGCTTCCCACAGAGACCAAGCAGCAGAGTTTTTCATATAACACTTTACTTTTTCCAAGTCTGTTTGGTCAGAAATAGAAAATGTGCTGAGCCACTAGCAAACATGGATATTTAAGGAATATTAGGTAGTTAAAATAAAAACGGTTTCTGACTATTTTGCGTGTATTTATATTGGCTCAAATTTACCCATGAAGTCAATGAAGTATTTAGGTGGAAGGCAGCCAGAAAATATGTGTATTCACACACTAATCTATGATGTTACATAAAAACAAACCATAGAAAGCAGTAAAACTGTAAAATAATATTTACTGTGATATATTTTGCAACTATTATTATTATTATTATTATTATTATTATAAATAGCCATTAAATAGTCATCAATTGTAAACAGTCTTATTACTCCTCAGAATTGGGGTTGGACATATCCACTTCTCTCACATTTCCAGGTTATACAATCACTTATAATCTCAACACATTATTGTAGTATTTAACAATCTAATCTCTGTCAGAAATAAGCTTCAACAGAGGAATTTCACTCAGCTAGAACTGCCCACTTCATATTAAGATTTTTCTCAAATTTTAATATATACCGTGGCCAAGTTGCCTTTAGTTGCCTTGCCAGAGTTAGATTACTTTTTTCATCCAGGCATAGAGGTCGTGCCAAGAAGGGTACAAAGAGCATGCCGTGACTTTACAATGAACAAAAGCACAAAAGTGACTCTGAGTTGACAGGGTTACCGAAATTCATTTCTAACTCAGCTGGTGGTAGGGAACTACTGAAACTTCATAATGAAATGCTGTGATAAAAATCTTTACTTTCCCCTACCTTTTTCAGAGGGGGTGGAGAAGAGGACAACTGGCAGGAAAGTTCTTTTTCACACTCATGGGGTGTGCGTGATAAATCAACTCAATTGCTGATTCACTCCCAGGAATTCCTGTCTCTTTCTGCTGCCTCTGTGTTGTCAAGGATGCTCAACATCTTGGTATGAAGGTCTAAGAGAGCTCTAAGAGAGACTTTTGTATATATATAGACTTACGCATCTAAGCCTTCCTCTGGTTTCACATAGTTAGTACTTCTAGGTGTTAAGAGTTGCTTTTATTATCTCCAAGAGCTAGAAAATAGCTATAGAATATACAGACCAGCTTCCAGTTCACATAAATAAATTTGATACCATCATAAAAGTATAGACTGTCAGCTGAAACTTGGAAATGGGAATTACTTTACAGTTTTCAGATTACAGACCATCATTCAATCAGTTCATGAGTTAACCAATTCTCAAAGAAAATTGTCTGGGGATATTCAAGGCCACTTTAGTCGTGCTGTCGCTGGAGTTAGGGTTACAAAGTTCAGGTGGGGAAAGACTGATAAACAGACAGGGGGGAGGAGGAGTGGGAGCAGAGGAAGGAATACTAGAGCCTATAGAGTTTTTCTTTCTCCCCCATTCTCCATGCAGTTAATAGCGGGCGATGAAAAGATAATTTCTCTCTTGCTTTTTAAGCAAAGCATTGCCATGGGGGTTCGATTCCACTCCAAAACGCTTCTGCACTCCCCTCCAGCTCTCAGTCTTTTCAAGATCAGGCCACTGTCACATGAAATAGACACCTAATAGGTGAGCTTTTGTGTTGACCCCTTCACATCTGCCAACCGTCCCAACCCCCAAAGACCACTGCAGCATAGTGAGCAAAGACAAACTGAAAAAAAAAAAGACTACAAAAGGGGCTGTGGAGGAGTTGATGAAGCTGTGTCGGTTCTGTTTCTGCTGTACAACCATAGCGTCCCTGGTTTTCCATTTACAAAAGGCGACGACCACAGGAAGGTATCATTTTGAAAAATATATGAGGACGCATATATTATCAACCACATAGCAGGGGTGCTATGTTATCATGCGGTGGGTTTTTGTTTAATAATGTGGCTAATTAGTATTCTGGGGATTTTTAAAAATGTTTGCACAGTATTTTTATTTTATTTTTTTTACCTCAACAGGGGATTTTTGGGCTTTGTATAGTATTCTGTTTTAACCAAATCAATGAACACCCACAAATGTGTCCCAGGACATGTTCAGATAGTGTATCTTTGATAACATTTGGGTATCAGTGAAAGAAGGGAAACACAAATGTCTGTTTGTCTTGGGAAAATGTCTCTACTACAAGACAAAAAGGCTTCTTTGCTGAAAATGCTGCATATCCTTGCCACAAAATATTACCCAAGCTACCTTACCTCAGAGGCCACAACCTCTCGTCTCGAGCATAAAGAGAGTATTGAGAGTCCTCACCTGAAGTGCGGTTAGGATGTTGGCCAATGCTTGGCCGTAAGTGTCACGGCAGTGCACTGCCGGAACATGGACAGGCACCTGTGTCGTCACTTTGCGCAGCATCATGCCCAGGTCTGTGCCAGTTGTATGCCTCTGGGACTCTTCATAGCAGTCAAGCTCATGCAGCCGCTGTGCCACCTGGGCCAGCATGAAGGAAAGACAAGCTTATAAAAACATAACCCCCACCCCAGGAAAGATAAACAAACAGTAGGGGAGTGTACACAGAGAGCCCAGTCTGAGGGCCAGAGAGCCCTGTGGCTTTTACAGCAAACAACGTAATAAGGGCCTCCAGGGATTATGAACCTGATGAGAGAGGTACGTACAGTTCTTGGATGATCCACTAGTTTGGACAACCTGCTGTGGTTTAGCACAAGTTTCTGAAAGTGCATGGATTCAGTATGAGAAATGTCATGGGCATAAACATATGATTTTGAGCTTGGTCATGTTCTTGCTTTACCTGCTACTGGGTCTGGCTGTACTTGTCTTTCATACGGACAGCAAAAAGCACAAGATATATAACTGTTCACCAGTCAGACATGCATTTAGACACAAATGTGAACTGGACCATTTTGTATGGTCATAAACATACTGCTTAGTAATTAACTGATTAGTAATTCACAACAGTTTACATTCAGAATCAGACTATATGTGCTAGAGCAGTATGAAACATATTTCTGGAGTCAAACACTGAATAAAATGGTGCCAGTAGTGTCGAGAGTGGCATACGAGAAATAATGCAGTGGAGAAAAAAGTTAAAAGGCATATGTGCTTTCCATATGTTGTAGAAAAAAATGTATTGCTTGAAATAGCAGACAAACAAACTGAAGAGTTGTGAATGTTTCTCTTGGGCATTTGGATGATTCCTAAGTTTTGCTACTGGAATTTCCATCTCAGAAAAAGGAGAGCATTTCAGTTGTCTCAAACAGCAGGAATTAAGTCACTTTTGCCAGAATGACAGCATCATACAAGTAGAGTTAATGCTCTCAGTGCGCAGTTTGTTTTTTTCCCCCTACGTTTTTTCATAAGTAAAATACTCTGACACATGTGGACTTGTGTGTGTGCTTGTGCCTGATAAAAAAAAAATTAAAAAAGAACAAAAATGTGCGCACATCTGGAACCTCACTTATTTATTCATTAATTTAGGGATCCACTCCTGCAGGTCCCTGCTTCAAAATCTTAAACATAAATAATGGGAAAAATAATGCAGGCTCTGTGTTATAAACAAAAGCGTTTAGAGCCCGTCATAATCACGTCACACTGGTGATGAGCTGCTCAAATCTCTGCATGCTTTCTACTATGAATCACCTGATGTTCCTCCTACTAAAGATCTCAGAGGCAGAACCAAACAGCGACTTTGCTAGCACTTGTCTCAAGCTTTAAGAAGCAATACGTAATTAGGCATGCCTAAATGTATACATGCAGTTCAGCAAACACACACACACACACACACACACACACACACACACACACATACATAAACATTTATAAATAATGTGAAAACCGACACAGTGTTTTCCAGTGCTGTTATGCAAGACCTTGTGTAAAGCTAGGAGCATTGGCAAAATATATACAACCTAAAGTAATTTATTAAAAGAGCTGACTTTTAAGGCATGTGCAACAAATTGCAAATAAATGTAAATGTTATAAATGTTTGGAAACCCTGTGTGTTGCGAGGCAGCAAAGTTTACCTGACATCTGGCAATTTGTTAATCCCTGTAATCACACATTAAGTGTGTACTTACACTTAAAGGGGGTGGGGGGTTAATTTGAGAATGACAGAGTCATTTCTACTGAAATTAACTGAGGCCTGAGGTTTCTACTATGTGGATGCTCTGTATTTAACAGCAGTGTTATAAATGAAGTTGCAACTGTCTATTTCACATCTAAGGGCACTGGTGAAACTGCTCATTCATGCAATTATCTAATCAACTAATCATGCATAAAATCATGCAGATAAAGGTCAAGAGCTTGAATTAATTTTTAATTAATTAAATTAATCAGACCATTGTTGGTGCCAGATGGGCTGATTTGAATATTTCAAAAGCTGCTGATCTCCTGCGATTTTTTTATACATTACAGTGACTACGTTTACATGGACAGCAGTAATCTAATTATTGATCTTACTCTGATTAAGATAATAATGTGATTAAGGTGTTTACATGAGTCGCTTTTAGAATACTCCTGTCATGTTCACATTTTTACATGTTATAGATCATAATTAGATTAACAGTCTGCGTCATTATGTCGCCACGCCGTCCGTCGTCCCTCCGGAATTGACGTATCAACATACAGTTTGTCTTCGTTATGGTACCGTATACAGTTTTGGGTGTTTTTATTTATTTTTTTACGAACGCTTTAAGTGCAGTTAATTATTTGTCATGCTGTACGTGCTAATAGACAACTGCTTGAAGCCGTGGGCTGCGTCTCAAACCACATACTTACTATATAGTCTATATAGTACTATATAGTCTATATATACTATATAGTCTATATATATTACTATATAGTCTATATAGTAGCCGAGATACATGTATTTTTCCCAACTACAGGCCTATAGTAGGTATGTATGTGGTTTGGGACGCAGCCGAACTCTCTTGTTCACCGTAAATGTTGATCGTGTCCCGTCGCAAAATGCGGTGAAAACTCTCACACGATGTTCATAATGTCATTAAGGTGTCTGTAATACATGTTGATAATGCGACTAAAACAGGAGTACTCCACCTGTCTGGATTCGATTAGAGTTTAATTCGATTAGAGCTTAATTAGATTAAGGTAAGTAAAAATTACTGTTTACATGGTAGTTTCTTAATCAAAGTATGATCTTAATCGGGTTAAGAGTGGATTATTGTTGTCAATGTAAACGCAGCTAGTCTCTAGAGTTTACACAGAATGGTGTGATAAGCAAAAAACATCCAGTTAGTGGCAGTTCTGCTGGTTCTGCTTGTTGAAAGATGTCAGAGAAGGAGAGGAGCTGGTTTGAAGGCTGTGGTAACTCAAATAATGACTCTTTACAGCTATGGTGAGCAGAAAAGCATCTCAGAATGCACAACACATTGAACCTTGAGGTAGATGAGTTACAACAGCAGAAGACCACATTGGGTTCCACTCCTGTCAGCCAAGAACAGGAAACTGAGGCTAAAGTGGGCACAGGCTCACCCAAATTTGGCAGTTGGAAAAGCTGCAAAAACATTGCCTGGACATTTTCCAAACTTAAACTTTTTTTTTTCCTGCTGTAAGCTTATTTCTGTGGTGTGTGTGTTATGTGTGCTATGCATGCATTAGATTACGTACATGTATGAATTAAAGTATATTGCCATTCAAAGAAAATAAGTCATCTAGACTCAAATCCTATAATCCAAATCTAATCCTATTTATGGAAACTTGGTTTTAACTGCTTTGGTAAATGTATAATATTACTTTAAATACTAATGTTAGCTACTTAAAAGCAGTGTATATGATATTTTGAGTTTTGGTTTTGGGCTGGTTTTGGAGATAATTTTATAGACCATTGGTCTGCTTTTGTCACACAGACCTGCTAACTGTAGTGGTTTTTCTCCTAGAACATAACCCAGGACACCAAAGCAGCCAACTTCATTTATAAATGCAAGCCTAATTACTACCCATCAGATAATCACATTTAAAACTCACACATTTCCATGATTTAATGTTGCATATTATTTAATGATATCAGATTATGTTGATGTGTTGACCGCACTGAGTGGTCTGTGTAGTCAATAGTGACATTGAGTGAGGGAGCAATTTCAGTCAATGCACAGACCGTGTATGTCATATTCATCCTTTTATTTTGATTAAAAAATTTAAAAAAAAGCTCATGGAATGTTTTTTTTTTTTTTTTTTTTTACATTTCTGGCCTAACTGTGATCTACAGTATGCACTAGGATCAGCTAAATGTGAATTAAGTGAATTACAAACATGATGCAAACAGATGAAGATTAAGTACATCCTCTTTAGCAAAATGCTATGAAGCAAACCAAACTCCAACTGAATAGCTGTAGGTCTACAGGCATAGCTGGAATAACTGAGAGCACAGGTTGTTCTCAGTCCTTTTTGTGGAGGACAATGAGTCCTTAGTAAATCACTCAGCACACTAAATGCACACCCTCCCAATGCTGGGTTATTACCTGCACAACCAACTTTGGCTTTGTTTCACCACAAGCTCGTCTGGGAGAGCATATGTATCAGCTGTCTGTTTTTTGTTCTTACCGTCTGCATTGTTTCCTGGGAAATAAACAAAGACACAAAAGTGTTATATTTGCTTCATATGTTTATATTAACACTAGGCTTGAGATGCTCTGTGGCCACACATTTTACTACACACCTTCTGCATTTACATCCTGAGGATTCCCACCAAAATGATGCTTTTAGTCCATGGAAGAATCCCTGTTGCCAACTTAAGAGCCATTTTTCACTTATTAGCTCATGTTAAGAGCTTTGGGGGTTTTAGTCAATATAACTGTAGATGTTCAGTAGCAAATATATACCTAGAAGGCATTGTGATGTGATGTTTCCTTTACAAAAAATACAACCAAATAAAGCTGTGGATTAAATATAAGTGTAGGCTTATGGGTTTTCATACATTTGTAAATTATTTTAATTCTACTGTAAATTACTGTAAATTAGCAAGCTATCTATTAGCAGGACAACATGACAAAGTGGGCAAAGCTTGAAAAATGAATAAAACCGAGCCAGTATGATTCTGCATGGCAGCTCATGGAACACTCATCTTATCACAGTCAACTTTTCCTCCTCAGTTATGGTAATGATAAAGACATGAAGACATTCCTACGATAATAAACAAAGGCCAGTTGAGGAATATGGTTGTACCTCTTTATGTACCACTAGTAGGTTTCAGGGTTGGTTTGTGGTCAAAAAAGCACAAAGTACAAAATTATTCTGTACTGTCAGTAATAATAATAATAATAATAATAATAATAGTAGTAGTAGTAGTAGTAGTAGTAGTAAAAAGAAGAAGAATTGGCTAACAACAAAAGGGGAAGTTAAAAGGTGTCTTGTAAAGGAACTTTTAAGGACTATTTTAAATTAATATCTTTTCACGTGGTAACACTGTAAGATTGCTAAAATTTTTCCAGGATATATTGAGGAAAACCTCTCTTAGTCCTTTAAACCAAGTCTGCAAATACAGGAGCTTCAGGTCACTATAAATTGAATAACACTGAGCATGTACTGCAGATCAATCCCAGACTCACTGGGGGGATAAATCTTCAGGAATCTTCTGTGCTATATTCCCTTTTAAATAATACATATAACTTTATGCTTTGATTCAAGAGATCCAAGAGTTCAGGAGTTTCATGCTAAAAGTAAAATCCATGTTTCGCATGTCTTCGGCTGGGATTAAAGAAAACAAAAAGGCAGTACATAGGAATATTTAAGTCGCAATGAAAATATGTTTCACTGTTGGAAGTTGTACTGTCAATATCTAAGGCACTTAACTTCAAGTCGGAAACTTTTTTCTTATGTTCCATCTCACTTCACCACTGGTTAGATTGTTAGTAAAAAAGAGAAATGTTCTCCAAAAAAAGAAGACGGAAGGAGTACTTTAAGAATGAAAATTGTATTTTTATTTAGCATCCTTTACTATTCAGATTGGCCTTTTAATCTCTATACAAACAGCCTATAGAGATTCATGATCCTGATGTTAATAATGCATCTACGCTAATATTTCATATATTCCATGCTATTTTGCACATTTTAGATACAGTTCATGTTAAAGAGATAGCAGCATGTTGCTAACAGTAGATCTTTGTGCGCTGCTGTTTGTCTTTGAACCGTGTATAAATCATGCAGTGGAAACACACACAGAAATTAAAACCCTGCCTTCTCCTGTAGGAGTCATGGTATCCAGGGAGACTTACTGGTGAGAATACCACAGCTTATGCAGTGCTTCAGTGTAGCAGGGATGTTAACCAGTCTAGCTATAGTGTTGGCTATCTACGGTTGCACAACTCGCTCCAGATTCATTGAACACCTGTTGTAAAATCATGCAGTACCTCCCTCAGCTTAAATAGCCAAGTCATACAATAATGTCACAGAGCCCCATTGTGTGAGTGTATTTAATCCATGTCTCATGAAGACGAGATATGGCATGATTGCTAAAGAAGATGCATCTGGGTAGTGAGAGGATGCTGGGTAAGGGGGAGGGGTGAGTTATGAAGCTGTTCACAGGCCTTAGGCTTAGCACTTTTGTCACAGTGAGTCTGACAGTGTTACAAGAAGCTCTGTGTGCATTCAAAGGGAGGCATAGGACTTTCTGGGGATTCTCTGGTCTCGTATAAGCTGAAACCACAAGCAGCTTATTTTGCAGCCCCCTTCCCCCCCACCTTCAGTGGAAATCTGCAGCTTCAGGGAAACACGCCTCATTGATTGATCTCCTGCGAATAGAGTGGGCTACAGGGTTTTCATAGTCAGCCATGCCACTCCTGCCAATGTCAACTGTGCTCTGTTATAAAATCTCTCTTTAAAGCAAGGCCACAATTTACTTGTGAATGGGCCTTTCTTTTGAGCCCAGGTGTTAACAATAGAGGGTGTTTAAGGAAGCACTTGTGCTGAGATTCTACTCAATAAGATGCCAGTATTTACTGTGAGAACCAAACTCTAGTTCAGCATTGAAGGACTGTTCTGTAAGGCTTTTGAATATGTCATTCATTATACAACAAAAATCGTTATCTTAGATGTTTTTCTCACGTCTTCTGCACTAGTGTCAAAGTAGGAAAAGATCATTCGCAAACAGTTATTTAAAAAAAAATTAAAACTAGTAGAGATATTTTATGCCATTAAATTAAATATATTGGATAGGCTCCAGGTTCCCCGTGACCCTGAAAAGGAGTAAGCGGTTGAAGATGGATGGATGGATATATTAAGCAATAGTCTACTTTTTAGATAAAAACACCATTAAGGCTGTCTGGAACCTGCAAAGACAGAAGCAAGTGAGACAAGCAAACTCAAAGAACTGTGGAAGGTTCTCCAAAACTTTTGGAACATTTTACTCTTTACTGCTTGTTATAGTAATTGTATTTATATCACGTATATTTCGCTTTACAGAATGTCTTCATATGTGCCTTAAATTAAGAGTTGCTTAATGAATTTTTTTTCTTGCTCAGATCTTAATGATATATATGAAAGTGTAGTTTCAACTCAGTGATCAACTGTAATGCAATGCAGAAGTAATTTGCGGTAGGGAATATGATTCAAAATTGCCCCCAGCTGGAGCAGACGCATCAGATTTAGGTCCCTACCGAACCATTTAGCGTTCCCTTTTCTCGGCAGCTTAAAGGACAAAACATGGACATTCGTCTTGACAAACACCAGCTGTTGAGGTTTACTTCAAAGAGGTGAGCCATCGCCTCCAGGCCAACCTGGGTAATGTTACACAACACAGTGCAGGTGAGTGGGGGTCTGAGGGCTTTGCCTAGGGTTTGAAGTTCTTTTTGCATCCTAGACATGGTTGCAGACATTTCACTGAAATCAGTGGAACTTTATGTTGAAACTGTAACTTTAATTAGACAGATTTCTGACAGACCTTTTAATTAGTGGAGAACTAATAATGCTAGCTCGGTCATCAGAAGTTATCACAATGTTCTAATTGAACAAGGCCGATGTAGGCTGTACAGCATGCAATCAATCAATTGTGAAATGCAACCTAATATTTTCATCAGAGAAATTCATTTGTAATATATATGTATGCAGTATTCATCAATCCTATCATAGATTTTTCATTTGCAGTGCACTAGAGAGTCAATAAACAAGTGTCATGCTCCCCTTTTCCATCTTTAGGATGGATCAAATGTGGAAATAAATACTCTTTATACAGAGTAGGTTTTATATGGGCATACAAGCAATATCATCAGATAAATCCTGAAAATATATAAATGACATATAAAATGAATAGATCTTATTACAGCATACATTTATTCTCCTTAAATGTGAAGTCTTTTGTGCTTTGCAGGTGTAGCAGGGCGGGATGTGGTTTAGTGTATGCCTTCACTACAAGGCAGGTGGTTAGGGGCAAGCTTGAGGGTTAATGGCATACCTGAGAGCTGTTGTCCTATGTATGTTTATGTGATCCGTAAAGATCTCTCTTGCCCTAAGCAGTTAGCTGTCTATGTTGCCGTGAGCAAAACAAAGCCAAAGCTGTGCAGAAGGTGGTGAGTGAGTTGGAATAATGAAAAGTTTTTTGATTTGCAAAACGTTTTTTGTTATTGTCTGACTAGAGTGTCAAGGGTACAAGCACAAATAAAAAAAAAGATGACATGTGCTCTTACCCTGGGTTCTCTAAACAGTGTACTGCTGAGATTGTTACAGCAGACCTATAATTAAATGGAAACTTTTAAATACAATTCAAACAATTTATGTTGGTGGAAAAGACCTGAAAAACATGGTTTGTGGCAAGAGTTGTTGATAAACAAAAACATGGTTTAAGGCAGGGGAAGTTAATTGACAAGAAAATATCTTTCATTAAATCATAACATCAAATGTACATATAAATTGCCCAACAAATTCTACGATGAACTTTGGGTAACAAGTGCTACTTAATCGTTTTTTTAAGTGATCCCATGCAAACTGCCTGTGAATGAGTATGTAATTTAAATTTTCTATTGAGAATGGGAATAATGAGAGATAGGATCCATTTACTGAGTTGTATGAATGATTTAAAGGTTAACTTTAGATCTAAACAGGTCTTGATTTGAAGGGACGTCTGAGAAGCTGCTAACCCTCACAGCCCAGTTAAAAATGACCAAAATGCCAAACAGACCACCAAAGCAATGTTTTTTTTTATTATTATTTGTTTGTTTGGTTGTTTTTTTTTTTTTAAACTAGTGGAGTATTCCCATGTGTACCAATAACAAAGTCACCAATTCAATTTAGATAACTCAATTTTATTTAGATTGTGCTTTTAACAGTGAACATTGTCACAAAGCAGCTTTACAAATGTATGGAAATAGATATAGATTCATCCAAAATGATCAAGTCAGAGGTGATGGTATCAAGGAAAAACTCCCTGAGGTGACATGAGGAACAAACCTTAAGAAGAACCAGACTCAAAAAGGAAACCATCCTCTTCCGGTTGCTGTAGTGTTCAAGTGTGTTGCAAAGATCTTCGGTATAAGCATCAGGTTCTTTTTTTTTATTTCAGTAGAGTTATAAAGTCAATAATATCCAGGAAAAAGTATCCTGAATGAGACTAGAGCATAGTTTTTAGCAAGTGCAATCATTAGGCTGCCAAAGTGAAAACATTCACAATGATCTTTAGGGTATATGCGTGGTATCAACCACAGCAATCTCATGGCAAACTTTAGCCTATCCATCCAGGGCCAGAGAGAACACAGAGTATTAGGTATGCTCTTATACTGTAGTGCTGTAAGAGGATGGGCATTGTCCACAGAGTACAAGAGTACAAGCAGACGCTGGCAATACTAGATATGACAACATAACTAAAAGGGCGAGCCAGAGGTAACCCAGATATGAGGGCACCCAGGGACATAAAGCAGCCAGACATAAAGCAGCCAGACACTCCACCATCAACATATCTGAGTGAGTGCGTGAGAGCAGGGGATGACAGCAGCCAAACATCCCAGCATCCAAACAAAACACTCCGTGCCCATGAACCTTGCAGATCTGTGCCTTACCTAAAAGAAAAACTATTAACAAAAACTTGACTAAACATGCCAAGATTTTCAGCCTAGACTTAAAGTCTGAGTCCCAAACGCTACAGTAATTGCAAGGCTGTTCTATAACTGTGAGGCTTTGATATGAAAAAGCTCTGGCCTCTGCTGTAGTTGTCATTACTCTTGGTACCAACAAAAAGCCTGTACCTTTTGATCAAGCAGGAATGAAGTAACTTCACTCAGTTTCTCCGGTGCAAAACCATTTAGTGTATTGTAATTCATTAGTAGTATTTTATATTCAGTCCAAAACTTTACTGGGAGCCAATGCAGTGCAGATAAGATAGAGGTGATGTGGTCACATCTTATGGTTCTAGTAAGGACTCTAGCTGCTGCATTCTGAACTAAGTGAAACTTGTTAAAGCAATTATTGACAGCAGGGCAAAAGTCAAAAGTCCAACATAGAAGTGAGGAAAAACAATAATTAGTTGTCCTGCATCTTGTAGTGACATTATATTTCTTATCTTCCTTATCTATTCTAATACATTTACATTTATTCATTTAGCAGACGCTTTTATCCAAAGCGACTTACAAATGAGACACACTCACACACCAATGGTAGCAGAGCTTCCATGCAAGGTGCTAGCCATGCCATCGGGGGCAACTTAGGGTTCAGTGTCTTGCCCAAGGACACTTCGGCATGGGATCACCCGGGCCGGGATTCGAACCACCAACCCCACGATTAGTGGACAACCCGCTCTACCGACTGAGCCACAGCCGCCCTATAATAATATAACTACATGAATTTTAAATGAGAGACTGGAGTCAAAAATCACACCATGGACTCTTACTGCTGGCCATCCAGATTTACTACGTAATCACAAAAAAGCGTTGATACTATACTTCTATATTTCTACTGAGGATGAGAATCACTCAAAATATAGATGTTGCTCTCCATTGAAGAGGAGAATCATTCAAGTAGTGATATTTTTTCTAGTAAGAATACCTAGAAGGTAGCCATAGTGTGCACGGAGTGCCATTTAATGGGAGAAGACAATGTTTGCTTTTTTGGAGTGTACCACATTCGCTGTATTGCATCCTTGTAAATTTGCCATTTCCCAGGCACAGGACTACTGCGAGACAACACAGCTGCTATTCAGTTGCACCAGTCTGGTGGCTCTTAAGAAAAAAAGGTACGCATCTGCCCTCTTCCAGTGCTTGCTTGTTCGCCTCAACATACAGTAGCTTGTTTTGTGGGAGGAAATAAAATAAAAATGAAAAAAAAAACACCATAGAGTTGGTCCACACTGTTGGTCCACACTTCTTCAGTTCTCAAGTTATTCTACAGTACTGCCCCATCCCAGTTTTGTTGGGAGGCTGTTGTCTTTACAATTTCCATTTTTGCATAAAAAAAACTGCAGTGGATCAATGCCTCAAAGTATGTGAACATGTCCTTGTCATGACTACTGACACATACCTTGTGATATGGCTGAATAGGCTGTGGTGCAACATTTTCAGTTTTCATTATTGGAGTCGCAAATACCAGCATCCCAGCCAAGCAAAGAAAGGAGTGTGTGGCCACTCAAAATTTCATGGCTGAATCCTTGATTGGGGCTGTGTCCCATCAAGAAGGTATGCAGTGTAGGAGAGTTGTGCCTCAAGCCACTGGCTAGTCTGCTAAGGAGTCAAGTGATCCTCATGTGAGTACTTCCACATGAAGTAAAGACTGTTGTATTGAGGCAACATTTATCCTGCTAACATCTAGAATGAACCAGACTCTGCCTCTTTTGTTGGTGGGTGTTTTTATGAGAACATTTCTTGAAAAGAGCTCAGCCGGGCATTCTGGCCTGCTGTAGTCAGGACTGTAACTCAGTACTGCCAGTTGGTATGGGTTTCACCTCTTGTGTTTTGGCTGTGATCAATGATAAAACTATAAGTAACCATATATTTTCAGATACTGTATGATGTCAATACATAATCTGTGAATTGTGCCCAGGAAGAATGGCCGGGGTCTGATCTTGCTTGGACCCACTTTGAAACAATAGTGGCCCATGTTGTTGGCCCTGCATAACTCCATTCATCCACTATTACATTTAAAAAAAAAAAAAATCCAAATTAGTTGAAATATTGTGACGGCTAAACACAGTATGGTTGATGGCAAACAGGCTTTTTTTCTGAGTTACTAAGGTGACCCTATCAGTATTTTTCACTGCCATTCAGGTGGTTCAAAGGTTCTTGGAGATTTCCAGTGGTTCACTCCATGCAATAGTAGTGTTTAGGCTGCATGATTAGGCTGTACATTTTGGCAAATTGTGCAACTGATTAAATCCTTAAACTGCGTGAAATCAATGGAGCCACTGAAAAACTAAGAAATTTCAACTTTACGGATGGCAGATAAGGGTGTTTAACAGGTAGCTTGCTCCTTCCAAATGTCCAGTCTGTGTTTCAGGCAAAATAATGTAACAGGCTAGTGCCACTCAGGTCAGTTCTGTGCCACCTGTCCTGGTACTAAGTGAAGCAGAGTGTTTTAACCAGACACCAGCAATGGTCTTTGAGCCAGTCAGTGTTCCCTCTCATCTTATTTAACAATCCCTTTGATTTACAACACTCCACTGCCATGACTTCCAGTAGTGTTTCTATATCCACTGAGTCTACAATTTATCTCATTAAGGGCCAAGAGCAACTATGTCCCAGTGTTAGTGACACAACCACCATAGCGATACACGCTTTCCGAACCAGTGTGTTAGCTCTTTTAAATTCATCTGCGTGCTGCATGGATTTACACGCACCAATACGTCTGCCTATACCACTAATTAGTACTTCTGCATCTGCCAGTGTAAATAGTATGAGTGTCTTAGTTTTGATGTTCTCTTGAAAGCACATAAGAGCTCTTTAATGAAAGTCATACTGTACTTGTTTGGGTGACTATGCCATGATATGGTTTAAGCTGTTGATAAGTGTTGTCGAGTGTATGATCCAGCTTCAGTCTTAAAGCACATTCGCTGCTGCTGAGCATTGCTTTTAACAGCTCTTCAATTTACCTCAAGCCTAAACTCCTCTTTGTTTCAACTTTGGCACCTAAGGTGCTCACTTCTTCCGTTTCAAGGGACTGAGCAATCAAATATGCGTTGTTAGAGGAAGGATAAAGAAAGTCAGCCATATTCACAGAGCCTGTGAGCGTCAGAGGACAAGTATTACATACTGGGAACATTGTATAGGCTATACCACGTGAGATCACATTCACCAGGTTATGACTCTGTTAATGAAACTCAGAAAGGAAACAAGCACATGAAAATACTCCACTAGTCCAGAAGGAAACTAGTTTTAATAGAAGGAAACTACACTGTAAAACATGATAGCCCCATTAAGTTAGGTGAACTTGTTTCTTCGCTTTAACTCCAATTGTCATGATAAGTTTTGGATACTGAATTCAAGTTCATACGTTTTCAATAATTAAACTTAAAGTCATTCAATGTCATGACTAAAAAAAACATACGTTTTTGAGTTGAAACAGCATATGTGCAAACACTGCACGGATGGTTTTTGCAGGATTTATTCATGTCTTTAAATAACGTTCAGAGTGTATAGAAAGTGCTATTTCAGTCGATTCCTATGAAGTTTATGTTTCACTTACAGGAAAAGAAAGCAGAGACAACACATAAAACAAGTGCAGCACAATGAACAGGCGCAAGTTGTAATGCATCTCTGACACTGCAGAGTGGGATCATTAAATCATTACAGTACACAATGGAGTATACAGTGGAGAGTAAAGGCAAACAGTACTGAGTGTGTTGAAAGGATGTTCAGTAGTTATTATGAATCATTGGATAAGCACAAAAGAGTTTTTTATGATCAAAGCAGCAGTTCTTACAGGGAAAAAGGATATAACTTGATAGTCTATATAGTGTGTATAGAATATCTACTAACCATCTTAAACTGTTGATATATTGTTTAAAATTACTTGACAGCCATTAGTTTGACCTGACAAGTTGCTGATTGTCTATAGAAGGCATCTAGAAGGACTCTACCAATAAATAAACAAGCATTTAGAAATGAGCTAAATCAGTTATGTCGTCAGATCAAAAACATGACAATATATTTTGTGAAACCAACCAACAGCTCAACGTTATACTGTATGTATTTTAAGGTGTCTTCATAAGTAGTAAAAGATCCCAGTTTGTTTAAGCCTTCAGTCAATGTTGGGCATGGAAACTGAATGGAAAGTCCCTTCTAAGTCCAAGTATGTAAAGAAACATGTGAGTATGGCACGAAAAAGTAAAAAATGCTGAAAAATGGGATGTGAGGTATTTTTGTCTCCTTGAATAGATCCTTATTTTTTGCATTCAGTGCATTGCAAATAAGACATTGACACATGGGGTTGTTTTATTTAAAGAAGGAACAAAAGAGCTGTAATGGAATACTGTCTTTACTCTCGGGGAAACACACCACAGCTCAATGCTATGTAAATATAAGTGTAAAGTGCCTCTATAATGCAGTTTGAACAAGGTTGAAGATATGGGGTCTTCCATATTTACTATCCCTATTTCCATAGAAATGTGTGCTCTCAGTGAAGACTACACACACACACACACACACACACACACACACACAGTATGTCAATGACTGTGTTTTTGTTTGGTGTTCTGTGAATCATCTTGTGCCATTTAGCATATAATATGTGACCCAGATGCTTGGATCCATTCACAGGATTCTGATTGAATATAATGAAAGGCTATACAGCCCACCCTCAGCACACAAGTAGGAATAACCATATGTGGAAAGATAAATAAGGCAAAACATTTTGATTAGATAAAGTTTCAACAGCCTTGTGGACTGAATGTAAGCTGACACTAGAAAACTATCAAGCCAAGTTAAAAAAAAAAAAAGCATATGGGGGTGGGGGGGGGGGGGGGCAAATAAAATAGATGCATTTTAACATGTGGTGACAGGAGTGGAATTTCATAAATGGAAATTGCAATAGTCAAGTCAAGTCAAGTGAGTCTTTATCAGAGAAATTTTAGCAGATGAAGAAACTAAAATGATTCTGTAGTTTCAGATCTTGATGACTTTTTTCTATCTGCATTATCCACAAAGCATAATACCTGTTCCTAATTGATTACCTACATTTGTAAGCCTGTTTGTAAGAACGAAAGGATGTCAGCTGTAAGCGTTTTGTAGAAGTTCATTTCTTCATTGTGAGCCTGTTAGTTATTACAGTCAGTATGTGGTAACAAGGAAAAAAGAAAAGTTTTGACAACTGACACAGTATAATATACATATGAACTTGAAGGACGTCAAGTTCATAAAGCACAAAGAGCAGAAACAGTGCCTCAATTCAAGGTAAAACCATGATTTACAGGAGCCCGTGGCTGACATTTGTAATCTAGCGGGCAATGTCCCTTGGTGTTATGGCTTAGGAAACCTCAAATCAAAATACTACTTCACATTTATGTTCCTGGGAAGTTTAACAGCTGTTTAGAGAAGATGCCATTTGAGCATTAGTGTGACGGAAAGAAGATGAAACCAGCGTCAGAACCATCTCTGACTCACTCTAGAGTTTCCAGAGTTGGACGTGTGCATGTGTTATATAGCATATCCCGTGGTACATTAATTCATGTTCGGAATGGTAACGGTTCCCGCATACGCATTCTAGCAGCCACACAGCTTAGTGCTCTGGCAGAAAATCCCATAAAATAGGAGCCCATTCATCTGGGCAGAAAGGAAGACATTTACCAGAACTGGAAAGAATCCCACAATATTAAACAGTAGATGGAATTGTGAAGTGGCAGGAGTAATCATGCAGGGCAGTGGGCCACAGGAATGCAAATCATCTGCTCAGCCATAAGTTAAGTTAGCAGGTGGCCTCTTCTAGTCATCTTATGTCAACACTTGTTTTTATACAGCCTACATAACATCTGGTTGGATGCACAGCTGCTTTTAATTAAGTGTAATCCAGTCATTCAACTTTGACAATGTGAAGTAGAAACACACATAAATGGCAAGTATATTTCACAAGATATTCCTGTATTTTGAGTAGATCAATATATTGATAGTGTAGATATATATTAAAATATAATCTAATCAATTTGGTTTGAAGCAAATCCAAGGCTTTAAAAAAAACGATTTTGGACACATGCTCAGTAGATTTGAAGATAATAGGTGTGATGAGGGAATAGTGCTGCATTCGACTGAACTAGAAATAAAGTAATTTTTTGAGCTTTGTGTGTTCAAGCTTATAAAAGCTTGGCACCACATGGGCACCAACAAGCTAGCCAGCTAATATTAGTGGTCATGACTTAATGATGCATTATTTTTTGCCAAATGTGGCCAATGTTGTAGATTTAACCAACTAATGTGTCTGTGTTGATTGCTATAAAGTACTGTAAACTCATTTAAAGTAGCGAAGTGATATTTTATTTACTGTCAATAGTCTGAGCATCCATGTTCAAGACATCATCAAGTAATCGAGTCATCGAGTTTTCATTGGGGTTTCATTTCAGAGGTCACAAATGTGCATGCTTTGATTTCAAAGCAAAATAGTTAAATGGACTATATAATTGTTCATTCCTTGATGATTGTAAAATATTTCAAAAGCTTGGAATTATACACTTCTATCTGACTTTCTGAGACCAAAATTGAATTTTACTTGTGTTGCTTGTATTATAAAGCAGTACAGAAAAAATATAAATGTTATTTTAACTCCATTCATTAAATCTAAGCTGTTTTAGGCTGAAATATTGGTCAATTATTGGCTCACTATATTAAAATCCCAAAAATGTCAGACAGAACATGATACTTTTAAGTATAATTTACTGTTATATATTTAAGTATTATTTATTAGAGATTGGAATATGCCTATAAAAAGGTTTCATTTAAACGGTTTCAAAATGGTTGGTAAAGTCAAAACAGTTAATTGTGCAGGTGACAAGAATTCCCTACAAATTTTGACTGGCTAGTGACACCAAAATAGATGATAGATGATGAAATTTAATTGAACTTGTATGTATAGCAATATACATTACCACAACGCAGCTGTACAGAAATCGAGGTCTACACCCTTGATAAGTGAGCTCAAGTAAGGAAAGAGTCACTGGGACACTGTAAAAAAAAAAAAGTTGACTTAACGTAAAATTTCAAGGCAACCTGCTGTATGACTTTTTTTAAGTTTACTCAAGGTTAAAAATTCAGTTAAGTGAAGTTCAGTAAACTCAATAAAAGCTGTGCATCAATAATTATAGTTTACCAGTCATACAGGTACAGACAGATAGTAATGAATGTAAGTTTTAAAGTAAGCATAACATAAGACACCAGTTAGAACTCAGTGGTAGTGCAGTTTTTGGGAAGTGTAAGTCATCTAAGTGAAAGTATTTCTTCACGGTAGCACAATTGTCATTTGTAAGTACATAAGACTTTGTTTTGATTCGCCACCTGCTGTAAAACTGATAATGCAGAATTAAGACAAAGGATGACTGAAGAGATCATGTAGAATAAAGGTAAAAAAAAGGTCAATAGCATTTTTTGAAAACATATTTAATAACACATTAACATTGTCCTAATACAATGAATGCATTGCAAAAAATATATATATTATTCAAATTACTAGCGTAAATGCATGTAAAGTCTGAAGGAATCAAAACATCGGCTTTTAAAATCACCAGAAATGTTGTTCATGATCAAAGGGGCAATTAATAGCTGTTGCTTACGTGACTGGTCTCAAATAGATTCTCAGGAAAGAGCATGTATTATCTGCAAGTGGTATATATTCAATATGTCTTCTATTATTTCAGAGTAAAGCCAAATAAATAAGCACATTCATGAGCTAATATATACATAATACTGTACATCAATGTAAATCTCAAAACTATCTATCTGGTATATGTTTTATTCCAGCATTACTACTATAGAGTCTCCAATGAAACTTAATGAATTGAACTTAATGTATAAATCCCACTGACACTGTGATGTATCACAAAACAAAAAAAAAAAAAAAAAAACAAGCTCCCAGACATATAGCGACTTCAGTGGCACCCACAAGACCTGACTACCATATTGCGGTATTTTTTCAGAATTACATTTGAGCTGTCATCAAAGTATAGCACAGATATTGCGTTCAGCTTGGTTGGTGCACAGCAAGGCTTTGGCACATTATCCGGAAACATGAGATGGACCTGAATGGAAGACCAACAAACTGAAATCAGTTTTTGTAGAAATATTACTAAATATACATGACATGTCACTGATATCAGGCTTCATTGTAGGTTTATATTTTTAAGTTTATATTTACCAGAGTTTGCACAATTGCATGATTTGTTGCATTCATATGTGCATTGAGTGGGAATGAGCATTCTCCATCACAGTAAAATGCTGCATAGCCTTCAGGTGCAATTATCCAGTCCTTGAAAAAGCAAAGGGGGAGAAACAGAAAGGTAGAGAGGGAAGACAACATGTTACCTTAAGAGAGAAAAGCATCATTAACAATCTTAGAATACTTCACATTGGTTTCTGTGTTCATGCATGTTCTGTACCTGCCATCCTAATTCGCGGAAGCTGACATAAAGCTCATGCTTCTTGCAGGCCTGCTTCTGTTCGCTGATGTTTTGATCTAGATAAAAGGCAACCAAAACCCACCATCAATGTTCAAACGCTAGTATAGTAATTTACTGTTGTTTAGTCTACTCCTCCATGGGTGGGCTCAGTGTCCAACCCTCATGAGCACTTCTTCTCTATATCCAGCTGCTAGAAGGTATTCTCCCAAATAATGACGTTAAGCAAGACTTGTCTTAGTTGTCTAAGGATTTACATAAGGGTGTGATGTTTAATCCATATTCAAAGTAGAATGCATTGCCTATATACAAGTTTCATATTATACCTCCAATCCTGGAAGCCTGTGAGGTTTTTGGTGGACTTCTGCCTTTGTTTCTGCTAGGATTCTTCCTCTTTCCCCCTGTGGCCCTTACAGAGCGCAGCAACACTTCGCTGGCTTTGAAAAATGCCACAAGAAAAGGCTGCTTGGATTGTGGCCCGCTCCTGCCAATGATCCCGGCGGATTTTATGTTGATGCTTCGACCTATAAATTTAAAAGGTGAACACCTTTAAAAATGTCAAAGGGGGTTGGTTTTTTTGTGCAGCTTAGACATGGTTAACATATTGTCCAACAGCAAGCATATCTTCATCAATACTTAAATAACCAGCAACCCCTGAAAATTTGCAATGTGTAAATTTATCCATTTATGCAAGTTAAATTGGCTACAAATATAAATAAGCTGTGTTTGATGTCTGGTGAACTATGGTTTTGTGTCACATACCATTAAGGCAGGAGCAACAGACAACCACTCAATAGGAAGCAAACATGGTTTGGTGAAATATTATTAATGACAAGAGATTACTTTTTTTTTTTTTATTTATATGTGCTGTAGCACTCACACAAATTCTTGCTTGAAAAAAATATTCCAACATGCAGTGAACATTAACTAATTACTGAATAATCCAATTTAATACATATTTTCACAAAAGACCTCATTACTTGACATACACTGAACCTGTGTAATCTCAAATCCCTGCACTGTAAAGAATAAAAAAAAACCTCAACATTTTAACTCATAACCTAAACTTATTCTGGGGTAGATGGATCACACTGAGATATCCTACACAATGAGTAAACGATTTATGATGCTTGACAAGTCCCCTGTTTGTGTTGCTTGGAAACCGTCTGGGTTTAATTAATGTAATACATTGTGACAAGCAAGATAGTTAGTTAAGTGAATTAACACAGACTAGGTTAATCAAATATGATCATATGAGTATTATCATCTTCCAACAATGCTTCCTATGTAGCACAGTGTTTGTGCCCTCAAAAAAAAGTCAGCAAGGCTTTGGCCAACATTTCAGCTAGGAAATTTAGTTCTTTATTCATACATAAAAAATATTATTTGACCCTGGCTAGTGTCTCTTGGCATGTTTAACCATGAACTAGCTGCTTGTAGTGAGCATGAGAGTTGTATAACGGCTTTGCACCAAAGTTTATTGTCGTCTTTGTGAAAATCATCATCTCGGCACGTGCATTAATCTGCCCCATAAAAACAGTTCTAGCATCAGCCAGGTTGTGCCTTCACAGGCAGCATGAATCTGAGCTGTATAGTTGTTGGCTTTTTTGACATATTTGGACAAACAAACATTTGATCCTCTTTGAAACAGTGCCTATAAATATCAAATGACACATTTACATTTTCTAGTAATTTTCACAATTTAAATGAACAAAAAAAAAAAGACATTGAAAAAGTAAGTACACCCCTACATTTATCACACCTTCAAACCCATACAATTAGAATCAAGTGTTCAAGGTTGGGTGCTAGTGATTAGAACCTGTTTAGGGAGTGCAGGTGGAACCTGTCTTATATATACCCCTCTCATATCTAGTGTCTGGTGTTCCCTTTGCTATTGAGGTGTGTGGTGTCATCATGCCAAGATCTAAAGAGTTCTGTAAGGCCTTCAGTAAAAGATTGTTGATGCCTAGGAGTCTGGCAAGGGATCTAAAAAGATTTTTTTTTTTTGGATTTATATGTTTTATTGATTCTCATACACTTTTCAGAGTACAACAAAATATATCAATACAGAATCAATATTTTTTTTACCCCAATAACAG
>JAFFST010036428.1:6087-12830 GCA_022414735.1 Noturus placidus
CGTCTCACGAACATTACATGTAGCGCGAAATGGATAAAAAATACGATATTTCTCATTAATATTGTTAGTGGTAAATTCCTGTATTGTAAGAGGAATAAAACACATGGGGACGTGGGGTTACAGGAAAATATCCAACATGGTTGTGTTAACAAAAACTCTGCTTCATCACAACACTCTGTGGCTGATTAACTTACTATAACAACATCCCCCAAGTCTTCTATTCTGTACATGTGGAGTAAAAATCACACACTGTTGGAAATGTGTTGGGCGGGGGGTCTGGGTGTCGAGGGGGGTAGACCATGTGTGTGTGAGTGTGTGTGTGTGTGTGTGTGTGTGTGTGTGTGTGTGTGTGTGTGTGTGTGTGTGGATTATCTGGAGTATGTCATGCCTTGTCCTGTGATAGTAACCCAATGCTAGTGCTAATCAAAGAGCAAAACCACAACTGCTGCCATCTATTCGAGATAACAGCCGTCCAAATGCATCAGGTAGAGCCGGGGATTTTGAAGGATGGAGAGAGAGATGGAGAGAGATAGAGATGATGAGGCAGGGTGAGAGAGAGAGAGAGAGAGAGAGAGAGAGAGAGAATTATGTTTCTGTATCTTTAGGGCTTCATCTGTCCATTCCACATAATCACAGCTTATTACCGGCCACCTTTTTCTCTATTAAGATAATCACCGGCAATTAGGAGGAGAATAGGACGGGCACGCGGAGAAAAATCACACGCTAAGTAATATTTTCCCCCACCTTCACATGCTTTTGATGTCGTCCTGTCCCTGTGGCATTTTTTTTTTTTTTTTGGGGTTGTTTTTTTTTTTTTTTTGAACATGGCCGTCGAAGAGTGCTCGAAAACCACCGGCGCCACTATTATGTGGAAAAAAGCCAGGCCGATTTTTCAAGAGCGTCATGATTAAAGAAAAAGACGAGAGCCGAAGAGAGAGCGAGAGAGAGAGATTAGAGAGAGCGAGCAAGCGAGAGAGAGAGAGAGAGAGAGAGAGAGAGAGGAGCAAATAATCCAAAAATCTAAAAAAAAAAAAAAATCTGTGAAGAAAATCGAAGGTGGGTTTTTCCACTCAGAGAGATGGCGAGAAAAAATACGAGCCTCATCTGAGGAGGCCATTAAACCTGCCTTTGAAATAAAATGCGTCCCGTTCTCGAGAGCGCGCGCCTTAATGGTGGCTTTTGTCAAAAGAAAATATCCAGCGGCGGCAGCGCCAGATAGGAGGGAAAAAGATGGATTCATCTAAATATTGGGACAGAGGGGAAGCGACCGGCCGCAGGTGGAGAACAACACAGAGCCATTTTCACAAAGACAAAATGGTGGAAATGATACGATGGGGACACGACGCGGGAGCGGCTACGGGCGGATATTCGGCGGTGGCGGATAAAAGGCCACTCGGATATATATATATATAAAATGAAAATAGCACACACACACACGGACACACAGAAGAAAAAATGGTTTAAAATTGCAGACCTAATTATCGCACAAAAACGAGTTGCTCTTTTTGCATTAGCCTTTTGGCTAAGTCGCTTTTAAATGGTTTTAGGAGAGCTCGTTTTCATAACGCCTCGCTATTTTTTTAATTACCAGGGCAGAGTGCTTAGCGCTGCCACACTTCATCCTGTCTGATTTATTCCTCTCTGTCTCTCTCACTCTCTCTGAATGAAACGAGAGAGCTCCTGACCCTCTACATCCAAAACACTCGGTCCTCCCGAGCACAGAAAAATATCAAGATGGCTCTTGCGCTTGATAGCTGAAGGGAAAACCTTCAGTCAGAGAGAGAAACAGTCTGGTTTCTCATACACTCTCAAACACTGTTCCAAATCACGCTGCTCGATAAATACATCATTATTAGATGACGGGGGAAAAAACCCCACTAGAATCAAGAACACTATCCATCCATCTTCAACCGCTTACTCCTCTATCAGGGTCACGGGGAACCTGGAGTCTATCCCAGAAGGCATCGGGCACAAGGCGGGGTACACCTTGGACAGGGTGCCAGTCCATCACAGGGCACAATCACATACCCATTCATACACTACGAACACTTTAGTCACGCCCATCAGCCTACCATGTGTTTGGACTGGGGGAGGAAACCGGAGTACCCAGAGGAAACCCCTGATGCATGGGGAGAACATGCAAACTCCGCAGGACTGCAGGACTCGAACCCCGGACTCTGGAGGTGTGAGGCGAACGTGCTAACCACTAAGCCACCGTGCGCATGCTAATCTATCAGCTAATTACCGAATGAGCACTAAATAACACTTACACGCTCATTGGGAAATGTCTTAGGTGTTTGTTCTAAACAAAAAAAGATAACTCAACCATCATAGCATGCTAATCTATAGGCTAATTAGCGATTAGCATATGCGCTGGCACGCTACATAAGTGATCTCTAAACATGTCAATACCTACAAGCTCATTAAACATTCAAGTATTTATTATAAAAAAATACTTTAATATGCATATTAGGAAACGTCCTCCTATTGTGCTATGATGGTTTGCACAACCGCAGCATGCTAATCTTTAGACTACTTAGCAATTAGTAATTAGCAGTTAGAATATAAGCTAGCACTCTGCATAAATGAGCACTAAACACATCTATATCTCTATACTCATTAAAAATACCAGGATTTATTAAAAATATACATGAACATGCAAATTAGAAAAGCTAGATTAGAAAAGATCATTTCCACTATCATAGCTTGCTAATCTCTAGGCTAACTAGTGGTTAGCAGCTACCATATAAGCTAACACAACATAGATGAACACTAAACACGTCAACGCCTGTACACTCATTAAACATGAGAGGATTTATGAAAAAAATATACATGCATATGCAAATTAGGAAATGTAGCAAACATTAGCTAACTTTGCTACTCAGTTAGCAACGGGCTATACAGCTAACCGAGTAGCACACAGTGCTGAATAAATAGTAAAGTGTTTAGTAAAGTTTGTTCTATAAAATTAATTAATTAACTGAAAAACGAGTTTCTAGGAAACAACTTTTCACTATCATAGCATATAATGCTAATATGTATGCTAATGAGCACATCTCAGTACCTATACTCCTATACTCTCTCTAAAGAACCCAGGATTCATTAAAATATACATGAACACATGGATATGCAAATTAGGAAATGTTCTCCTGTTATCGATTCAATACTTCACAAATATTATTTATACTAGTCAGTTAACTAAATAGTAAACTAGCTCACGTTAGTCACTGGTGGAGACCGTTTGTGTAACAGTAACCAAAACCGTCAGATTTTAGCACTCATCGCTAATATTAGCTATGTTAGCTAGCCTGGAATGATGTAGGAAAAGTTTCTAGTGCTGAATTGTAGTGTTTGAGACGCAGCCGAGTTCGTCGCATTTCTATGAAACTCTAGAAGCTTCCACATGTCCACACGGACGCTGCATCGATCCAGCGAGAACAGGTCAACGTCGTTAATGAATAGAGGGACAGACAGGTCAGCAGACAAGTCAGAGGTTAAAGGTAAGGAGGTCTTAGTCAGGGTCATGACCTCGGTGGATCTCACTGCTGAATCTCTTAACACTCACATTTCCTCATATTCCACATGTCACTCTCTACTGCAGAAAGAATTATGGGATACGGAGTCCTCCATGTTTTAAGGCCATTTAAAAGACAGGTGTCTTTTTTATTTATTAAACTGTTTTTATCCACCCATCCATCCATCTTCTACCGCTTACTCCTCAGGGTCACGGGGAACCATTATTATTATTATTATTATTATTATTATTATTATTATTATTATTATTATTATTATTATTATTATTATATTGTTGTTATTATTATTATTATTATTATTATTATTGTTGTTGTTGTTGTTATTATTTTTTGTGTGATGTTTATTTTGTGTACAGAACTTTGAGACGCTCTAGAAAATAAAGTTTAGTATTATTATTTTTAATTGTTTATTTTTTTGCAATGTTATTTAACTTTAAAAGTTTTTTTACTGATAAAATCTTTCTTTTTGTTTATTCACTACAGTTTTTTTTTATTTCTTTCGAGATTGGTTTTTTGTTGCAGTGTTATTTTATGATTTTATGTTCAGAATTAATTTTACATTATTTACTTGTTGATTTGTTACACAGTTACGTTTGTTGTTGTTGTTTTTTTTTTTATACTTTGCCTTATATTTTTGCGTTGTTATTTGTTTTTCTGAGTTTTTTGTTTAGTTCCTTGTTATACAGTTAGAGATATTTTACATTTTGAAAAACTTTTATTGTAAGTTTATTTTTATCACTTGTTGTTGTGTTATTTTTGATGTATTCTTTATTGTTGTTTCAGTTTTCAGCTCGTGTTAGCGTGCTCGCTGTTCCACTCCGTCACTCGGACGCAGATGGAGAACGTTAGCGATCGGTGCCTTATCGCTGACGCTTGACGTCTTGTTTTAAAATAAACTATTTCGTTTCGGAGTCACATTAAAATTAAACACAACAAATCACGCTTGTCTGCGCCACCCTTGCACTTCCTCTCATCATTATTTCATGCCTGTTTTATGATGAACTCTCCGAGCGCGTTAGCTACTACGACCCCCATTTGGTGCTTAGCGCCGGAGCATTTTTTCCCCAAGTCATTTAAATTTTACATTTCCATCCGCGGCACCTTTTTAATTTAGCGCGTAACGACGCCATTAGAATAAAAACCCATCTGGAGGATCTTCTGGGAGCACCGTAATGCACCGTGCTAATGTGCTAATGTTGTTTGGCAACAGATGCTAAGAGAAAAACACTCTCGCTAGTTAGCGTGAGACTGATGTTAGCGGCGAATGGTTCACAGCTTAAACTGGTGCGAAGTGAAGTAGATGGAGAGGCGAATGTCATGTGTGCCGCGAGTCCCTCGTTATTTTAGCTCCGTGTTTAGAGGGAAATGAAATCAGAGGCTACGTTTAGCCGCTAAACTCCACATCATTACAGAGCTAGCGAAAAAAAGCTTCATCTTTAGCCAGTGAGAGGGAAATGTGTGCAGACAATCAACTAGCGACGTAAAGTGATTAATAAAACGTGTGTGTGTGTGTGTGAGAGAGAGAGAGAGAGAGAGAGAACTGAGCCCCGGCGATGGAGTGCCCTTTAGCCTTGATTATGCTAATGAAGCCATTTCCCTGTAAGTGATTAGCGTGATTAATTCCGCCTTGTTTTGAAATACAGGTCCAGGGCGTCGCTCGCTCTTCAGGCCAATCGTTAATTAATGATTAAATCATGCGGCTCGTTCTCGCTGACTCTGACGCCGCTGTTCTGTAGCGCTTAGCGCTAGTGCTTAATGTGCTAATCGAGGGAAATTAAACTCATGGCCTGTAGACAGATTCAGACATGATGTTAGCTTAGCATTAGCTGTGTGTTAGGAATAATATTCAGATCCATAAAGAATCTCCTCCGCTCTGAAATGAGCGTCTTCATGCTAACGCTCTTTTCCTCTCGCTCTCACACCTTTCACTTTCTTACACGTTTGGCACAGTGTTGTTTATTTCTTATGTTTTCATTTTCTTTGACTTTGCCACAATATTATTTTAGCTTGTGATTTAGTTCGGCGTTAAACAGTTAAAACGTTTATATTGTACTTTATTTTAACTTTATTTGTTGTACTTTTCCATTTTTTAAATAAATTTCATCATTTATTACATTTTTACTACTTTGTTACAATATTATTTTTTTATTATTCTATTTGTTAAAACATTAAATTTGTATCTTTATTTTATTTGTTACCTCGTTACTTCTTCAACGTTTTGTTATACGTCACAGGATTGTTTTAAACTTTATTTCTTACTTTTGTTATTTGATATTTTAATTTATTACTTTAGTTCTTTGATGTTTTACTTTCTTTACTTATTTAGTCCAACTGAATTTGTTCTTTATTTTACTTTTATTTTGCTCTACTTTATTCGTTAACATGTTTTATTTATCTCTTTGGTACCTTTGTTCTTTATAATGCTATTTTTATTACAAAGTTGAAATGTTGTTGTTCATTTAAAACTTTGTTACAATAATTGTATATTTTTTACTTTTTGTTTTTTAACATTTGCACTGTGTATTTTTTTTTACTTTCTTGTTAAAGTGTTTTAAAAATGCATTTGTTTGTTTGTTTGTTTGTTTGTTTGTTTGTTTAGCATTAGCCATATTATGCATGATATTTGGAGCTATAAAGAAACTCCTCAGCTCTGAAATTAGCTTCTTCATGCTTCTGTGCTCTGCTAAAACTTTTATTTAAAAGTGTGTGTGTGTGTGTGTGTGTGTGTGTGTGTGTGTGTGTGTGTTTGTGTTATCTGTTCTCTGTTTTCACGTCCTGTCTTTATGTCCTTTCATTATGCTCTGTGTCCTTCAGGTCCTCCACTCCAGGTGCATTAGCGAAGCCGCTCTGTGTCCATTTCTCAGAGCAGCGATCGATCCAAACGTGGTTTTCCCTCCATCAGCTCAGCGACGCTCAGGAGCTCACGGCGGGAAAATATCTCAGCGCTTTAATGTCCCCATGTCTGAATGACAAACGGATTATTTTTATTATTATTATTATCAGGCAGTGAAGATCTTCAGGGCTTTTTTTTTTTTTTTTTAGAAGATCAGAGACATTAAAATGAAGCTCTGTGTTTCTGTTTCACTTCCACTGAAGCTCCAAAATCCATCAATGGAGGATTGGAACACCACCGCCTTCACAGTGTGTGTGTGTGTGTGTGTGTGTGTGTGTGTGTGTGTGTGTGCGTTTGTTTTATCTGGTGGCACAACA
>JAFFST010036483.1:0-13493 GCA_022414735.1 Noturus placidus
CCATTACCACACACTAACATACCACTACCACACACTAACATACCATTACCACACACTAACATACCACCACCACACACTAACATGCTACCACACACCAACATACCACTACCACACACTAACATACCACAGCACACTGACATACCACTACCAAACACTAACATGCCACTACCACACACTACCATACCACTACCACACACTACCATACCACCACCACACACTAACATGCTACCACACACTAACACACCACCAACACACAACACTACCACACACTAACGCACCACTACCACACACTAACATACCACTGCCACACACTAACACACCACTACCAAAACTAACATACCACTACCACACACTAACATACCACTACCACACGAACATACCATTACCACACACTAACATACCATTACCACACACTAACATACCACTGCCACAGTCTAACATACCACTGCCACAGACTAACATACCACTGCCACAGACTAACATACCACTGCCACAGACTAACATACAACTACCACACACTAACATACCACTGCCACACACTAACCTATTACCACACACTAACATACTACCACACACTAACATACCACTGCCACACACTAACATACCATACCACACACTAACATACTACCACAGACTAGCATACCACTACCACACACTACCATACTACCACACACTAACATACCATTACCACACACTAACATACCACTGCCACAGTCTAACATACCACTGCCACACACTAACATACCACTGCCACAGACTAACATGCAACTACCACACACTAACATACTACCACACACGAACATACCATTACCACACACAAACATACCACTACCACCCACTAACATGCCACTACCACACACTAACATAACACTGCCGCAGACTAACACACCAGTACCACACACTACCATACCACCACACACTAACATACCACTACCACACAATAACATACTACCACACACTAACATACCACTACCACACACGACCATACTACCACACACTAACATACCACTACCACACACTACCATACTACCACACACTAACACACCACCAACACACAACACTACCACACACTAACGCACCACTACCACACACTAACATACCACTGCCACACACTAACACACCACTACCAAAACTAACATACCACTACCACACAATAACATACCACTGCCACACACTAACAAACCATTAACACACACTAACATACCATTACCACACACTAACATACCACTACCACACACTAACATACCACTGCCACAGACTAACATACCATACCACACACTAACACACCACCAACACACAACACTACCACACACTAACGCACCACTACCATACACTAACATACCACTGCCACAGACTAACATACCATTACTACACACTAACATACCACTACCACACACTAACATACCACTACCACACACTAACACACCACTACCACAAACTAACATACCACTAATACAGACTAACATACCACTGCCACACACTAACATACCACTACCACACACTAACACACCACCAACACACAACACTACCACACACTAACGCACCATTACCACACACTAACACACCACTGCCACAGACTAACATACCATTACCACACACTAACATACCACTGCCACAGACTAACATACCACTACCACACACTAACATACCACTGCCATAGACTAACATACCACTACCACACACTGACATACTCCCACACACTACCATACCACTACCACACACTACCATACTACCACACACTAACATACCACTACCACAGACTAACATACCACTACCACACACTAACATACCACTGCCACAGACTAAGATACCACTGCCACACAATAACATACCACTGCCACACACTAACAAACCATTAACACACACTAACATACCATTACCACACACTAACATACCACTGCCACAGTCTAACATACCACTACCACACACTAACATACCACTGCCACACACTAACATACCACTACCACACACTAACATACCACTGCCACAGACTAACATACCACTGCCACACACTAACATACAACTACCACACACTAACATACCACTACCACACACTAACATACCACTACCACACACTAGCATGCCACTGCCACAGACTAACATACCACCACCACCACACACTAACATACTACCACACACTAACATACCACTACCATACACTACCATACCACTTGCACAGACTAACATACCACTACCACACACTAACATACTACCACAGACTAACATACCACTACCACACACTACCATACTACCACACACTAACATACCACTACCACACACTACCATACTACCACACACTAACATGCCACTGCCACAGACTAACATACCACTGCCACACACTAACATACCACTGCCACAGACTAACATACAACTACCACACACTAACATACCACTGCCACAGACTAACACACCACCAACACACAACACTACCACACACTAACATACCACTACCACACACTAACACACCACTACCAAAAACTAACATACCACTAATACAGACTAACATACCACTACCACACACTAACGCACCACTACCACACACTAACGCACCACTACCACAAACTAACATACCACAACACACTAACATACCACTGCCACACACTAACACACCATTACCACACACTAACATACTACCACACACTAACATACCACTACCACACACTAACATACCACTACCACACACTAACATGCCACTGCCACACACTAACATACCACCACCACACACTACCATGCTACCACATACTAACACACCACTACCACACACTACCATACTACTACACACTAACATACAACTACCACACACTACCATACTACCACACACTAACATACCACTACCACACACTAACATACCACTACCACATACTAACATTCTACCACACACTAACATATTGCCACACACTAACATACAACTGCCACACATTAACACACCACTATGACAGACTTACGCACCACTACCACACACTAACACACCACTAGGACACACTAACACGCACACTTTAGCTGCCTCTCAGACATTGACAAACTACCCCACCTACTGGGGGAACACAGCGAGAGCTACACTCCATCAGCACAATCCACAGACACCTGCCACCAGTTCAATTCATTTCAGTTTTATTTGTATGGCTTATCATTATCACACACTAACATACCACAACCACACACTAACATGCTACCACACACTAACATACCACTACCACACACTAACATACCACTGCCACACACTAACATACCACTGCTACAGACTAACATACCACTACCACACACCAACATACCACTGCCACACACTAACATACCACTGTTACAGACTAACATATCATTACCACACACTAACATACCACCACCACACACTAACATACTACCACACACTAACATACCACTACCACACACTAACATACCACAACACACTATCACACCACTACCAAACTCTAGCATACCATTACCACACACCATCATACTACCACCACACACTAACATACTACCACACACCAACACACCACTGCCACACACTAACATACCACAGCACACCAACATACCACTACCAAACACTAACATACCACTACCACACACTACCATACCACTGCCACACTCTGCCATACCACCACCACACACTAACATACTACCACACACCAACATACCACTACCACACACTAACACACCACTGCCGCACACTAACATACTACCACATACTAACATACCACTACCACACACTAACATACCACCACCACACACTAACATACCACTGCCACAGACTAACATATCATTACTACACACTAACATACCACTGCCACACACTAACATACTACAACACACTAACATACCACTGCCACAGATTAACATACCATTAGCACACACTAACATACCACTACCACACACTAACATACCACTACCACACACTAACATACTACAACACACTAACATACCACTGCTACAGACTAACATACCATTACCACACACTAACATACTACCACACACTAACATACCACTACCACACACTACCATACTACCACACACTAACATGCCACTACCACACACTAACATACCACTGCCACCCAGTTACATACCACTACCACACACTACCATACTACCACACACTAACATACCACTACCACACACTAACACACCACCACCACCACACACTAACCTATTACCACACACTAATATACCACTACCACAGACTAACATACCACTGCCACAGACTAACATACAACTACCACACACTAACATAACACTGCCACAGACTAACATACAACTACCACACACTAACATAACACTGCCACAGACTAACACACCACTACCACACACTACCATACTACCACACACTAACATACCATTACCACACACTAACATACCACTACCACCCACTAACATGCCACTACCACACACTAACATAACACTGCCGCAGACTAACACACCAGTACCACACACTACCATACCACCACACACTAACATACCACTACCACACACTACCATACTACCACACACTAGCATATCACTACCACAGACTAACATACCACTACCACACACTAACATACCACTACCACACACTAACATACCACTACCACACACTAACATGCCACTGCCACACACTAACATACCACCACCACACACTACCATGCTACCACATACTAACACACCACTACCACACACTACCATACTACTACACACTAACATACAACTACCACACACTACCATACTACCACACACTAACATACCACTGCCACAGACTAACATACCACTACCACACACTGACATACTCCCACACACTAACATACCACCGCCACACACTACCATACTACCACACACTAACATACCACTACCACAGACTAACATACCACTACCACACACTAACATGCCACTACCACACACTAACATACCACTACCACACACTAACATGCCACTACCACACACTAACATACCACCACCACACACTACCATGCTACCACATACTAACATACCACTACCACACACTATCATACTACCACACACTAACATGCCACTACCACACACTATCATACTACCACACACTAACATGCCACTGCCACAGATTAACACACCCCAACCACACACTAACATACCACTACCACACACTAACATACCACTACCACACACTATTATTCTACCACATACTAACATACTACCACACACTAACATGCCACTGCCACAGACTAACATACCACCACCACACACTAACATACCACCACACACTAACATGCCACTACCACACACTACCATACTACCACACACTAACATACCACTACCACACACTACCATGCTACCGCACATTAACATTCCACTACCACACACTAACATGCCACCACCACACAATAACATACAACTACCACACACTAACATACCACTACCACACACTAACATACCACTACCACACACTACCATACTACCACACACTAACATACCACTACCACACACTACCATACTACCACGCACTGACATGCCACCACCACACACAACCATACTACCACACACTAACATACCACTACCACACACTACCATACTACTACCACACACTAGCATGCCACTGCCACAGACTAACATACCACCACCACCACACACTAACATACTACCACACACTAACATACCACTACCATACACTACCATACCACTTGCACAGACTAACATACCACTACCACACACTAACATACTACCACACACTAACATACCACTACCACAGACTAACATACCACTACCACACACTAACATACCACTACCACACACTAACATGCCACCACCACACACTAACATACCACTGCCACAGACTAACATACCACTACCACACACTAACATACCACTGCCACACACTAACATACCACTACCACACACTAACATACCACTACCACACACTAACATACCACTACCACACACTAACCTATTACCACACACTAATATACCACTACCACAGACTAACATACCACTGCCACAGACTAACATACCGCTACCACACACTACCATACTACCACAGACTAACATACCACTGCCACACACTAACATACCATACCACACACTAACATACTACCACAGACTAGCATACCACTACCACACACGACCATACTACCACACACTAACATACCACTGCCACAGACTAACACACCACTACCACACACTACCATACTACCACACACGAACATACCATTACCACACACTAACATACCACTACCACCCACTAACATGCCAGTACCACACACTAACATAACACTGCCGCAGACTAACACACCACTACCACACACTACCATACCACCACACACTAACATACCACTACCACACAATAACATACTACCACACACTAACATACCACTACCACACACTACCATACTACCACACACTAACATACCACTACCACACACTAACATACCACTACCACACACTAACATACCACTACCACACACTAACATACCACTACCACACACTACCATACTACCACACACTAACATGCCACTGCCACAGATTCACATACCCCAACCACACACTAACATACCACTACCACACACTAACATGCCACTACCACACACTATTATTCTACCACACACTAACATACTACCACACACTAACATACCACTACCACACACTAACATACCACTACCACACACTACCATACTACCACACACTAACATACCACTACCACACACTAACATACCACTACCACACACGACCATACTACCACACACTAACATACCACTACCACACACTACCATACTACCACACACTAACATACCACCACCACACACTAACATACCACTACCACCCAGTTACATACCACTACCACACACTACCATACTACCACACACTAACATACCACTACCACACACTAACATACCACCACCACACATTAACCTATTACCACACACTAACATACCACTACCACACACTACCATACTACCACGCACTAACATACCACTACCACACACTACCATACTACCACACACTAACATACCACTACCACACACTACCATACTACCACACACTAACATTCTACCACACACTAGCATACCACTGCCACACACTAACATACAACTACCACACACTAACATACCACTGCCACAGACTAACACACCACTACCACACACTACCATACTACCACACACGAACATACCATACTACCACACACTAACATACCACTACCACACACTAACATACCACTACCACACACTAACATTCTACCACACACTAACATATTGCCACACACTAACATACAACTGCCACACATTAACACACCACTATGACAGACTTACGCACCACTACCACACACTAACACACCACTAGGACACACTAACACGCACACTTTAGCTGCCTCTCAGACATTGACAAACTACCCCACCTACTGGGGGAACACAGCGAGAGCTACACTCCATCAGCACAATCCACAGACACCTGCCACCAGTTCAATTCATTTCAGTTTTATTTGTATGGCTTCTTACAGTAGACATTGTCTCAAAGCAGCTTTACAGAAATACCTCACCAGGTGAGGGACAATGAGTGACACTTAGTTATACTGAGAGAGGTGGTGATGAGTCAGCTACACTTGGCAGAGGGGTGTCAAAATTATTGGAACCCCTACTATGTATCTTCCTCTAGGGTCTATAAAGTGTCGAGACAGGCGTATAAGCCTTAAAAAAGCCCCCAGACCACCTTATTACCCTGATGCTGCTTAATTGTTCAGAAATGATGTTCCTCCTTTCCTGTTCCTGTGGTAGAAACACAGTGAGAACATCAGACCAGACTTCTCTATTACCAGCCATGAATTCCAGCTCCCCCTAGATGTTTCCAAGCCAACTGTTAGATATAATGCCTCCAGTGGGACCTGGGTCTGCCTCAGGGTCTCTGACCAGTGAGATGTTCCTGAAATATCTCTACTAGGTGCCTATAAGGAGGCGTCCTTGGAACGTGATTTGGTGGAGAAGCACCTCTACTCTGAGGTTCTTCCAGATCCTCAACCTTTCAAAGAGAGAAAATCTCTCTCACTCTGATTTCCACTGTGTGTTCCCATAACTGTATTCTTTCGATCACTACCCACAGCTCCTGACCACAGGTGAGGGGGCGTAGACTGACCAGGAAACAGAGAACTTCCTTTACAACTGAGCTCCTGCTTCACCACCATAGACAGGTAGGAGGACTGTAACACTGCTGACGCCATCGTACGGTCAATCTCACACTCCTTTACAAAGTCCCAAGATGTAGTAGCATCTCTTCCTTCACCTGAAGGAAGTGTCTAGGAGATAACCATGGCCTTACACAAATGAGAAAATAAAACGATGTATAGTGTTTTTTTCTTTGTTTATGAATTTATAAGAATTATATATGAGACCTAATATAAAATACCATCCATCCATCCATCTTCTACTGCTTACTCCTTTTCAGGGTCACGGGGAATCTGGAGACTATCCCAGGGAGCAACCCTACGATTAGTGGACAACCCGCTCTACCAACTTCGCCACAGCCACCCCAAAAACGTATTTGAGACGTAATATTTTGTTTTATCAGCAGCAAAATTTCCTCAATATTATAGAGTTTTTCTTTTGTGTAGAACCTTGCTTACATCTAGAACGTTGTCAGGGTTTAGAGAAGATCTTATTTAGAATTTTTGTTTTTCCCTCTGCAACTTTTAGTCAGTTCAGCTGTTTATATTGCCATCTGGTGGCCAGCTGCTGTTCTGTCAGGTCTCCTGTACTGTTCCTCTGGATCACATGTAGACCTCTGAAGAACTCCAGGAAAAGGGTTGGTGTCCACTGATAGTTAGACAGTAGTGAAACATTAAGAACTGTGAAGAACTGTAGACCTGAGAGCTCAGCTTAAGTAATGCTGACTCCACATCACACACACTACACACACATTACACACATCACACACACACACATCACACACACACACACATCACACACTACACACACATTACACACATCACACACACACACATCACACACTACACACACATTACACACATCACACACACACACATCACACTAGTGATGGACACTTCGGTATGTGGCATCATCCAGGCCGGGAATCAAACCACCAACCCCACGATTAGTGGATTAGTGGACAACCGGCTCTACCCACTGAGACACAGCCACCGTGTGTGTGTGTGTGTGTGTGTTTGCGTGTAGTACGTGTGTGTGTGTGCGTGTGTGCGTGTGTGTGAATGTGTGTGTGTGTTTGCATGTGTGTGTGTGTGTGTGTGTGTGTGTTGCTTGTGTGTGTGTGTGTGTGTGTGTGTGTGTGTGTGTGTGTGTGTGTGTGTGTGTGTGTGTGTGTGTGTGTGTGTGTGTGTGTGTGTTTGTGTGTGTGTGTGTGTGTGTGTGATTTGTGATTTGTGTGGTTTTCAGTGTTTGCCTCTTGTTTTTTCTCATTCAGGCAGAACTTTGCCTGTTGTGTTGTTATAAACACTACACGTAGCCCTGATGATGATAAATAGCTGCTGTAGATCTCAGAGTGTGAGTCAACGCATTAGAGAGACGTTTAAACAGAAAGCAGCTCAGTGTTGGTGGTCTGTGATGATGATGATGAGGATGATGATGATGATGATGATGATGATGTAGTCATGAAGTGGGCAGTGTTATAATAACTCAGCAGGTGTAACATATAAACTCAATCCCACTGAGGGAAGTGTATTGGCGTGTCTTTAACCAGGGTTTGAATTCAGGCATGCAGGAGACGACATTAAAGACCAGGGACGCATCAGGTAATAAAACAAAAAACATACTGATACCAACGCCTGACAGTGGCATTCCTTCAGTGATAGCTGACAGGAAGTGGCTCTATCCACCCCGAGTCTGGGCTTGGACATCATATTAATGTTTTGGAAATCTACACTCTTAGAAAAAAAGGTGTTCCTCAGGGGTTCCTCATGGGTTCTTCAAGGTTGAGTGTTCCTCAAGGGTCCCTCAGGGGTTCCTCAAAGTTGAGTGTTCCTCAACGGTTCCTCAAGGGTTCTTTGGAAGTGGGCTGTAAAGATTATAACAGTTTAGGAGTCTAAATAAACCCTTTCTTTCCATATATTGATCTATCCCTCTTCAGTGACCGCATGATCACCGTGGCAAAATGTTTTGATATCTTCAGTAGCTACACAGCTGGCATTGCAAAATCACTGGAAGTTTCTGTTAGTCTAATAAACTCTGGCAAGCTGAGGTGAGTTAAGGGTTTGTGTATGTTGAAGAGCTGCATATAGATTTAACAGAAGATCTCTGTGGTACCATATTTGTGCACTGATTAGCAAACGTGAGACCGTTTGGAACGAGTCTTATTTGCATTGAAGCTAAGATGAAGTTTCCACTAGTCCCAGCTCTTCAGTGAACTCACATCTTAGTGATGTGATGCTGAAAAAAACCACACAAATGGTAGGAAAACTCTCCAACAGGCAGCGTTCTCCCGATACCTCAACACATTCTGTTTGTGTTCCAAGACTCCAGCCACAGATTGACATGGGCAAAAATACTGTACATCCTGTTATTGCTTCATCCAGAGTGCATGAAACACACACACACACACACACACACACACACACACACACACACACACACACACACAGAGCTAAAAATAGTGTTTCTCCCACAGTGTGCGCTGTAGTACACCTCACACAGCTCATATAAAACCACAAGCATAAAGAACAAGAAGAGAACACAAACACCTCACACACGCCTGGGGACCCATGTGCACTCGCTCTCGGCCCTCGACCCCGTCCGTCTCTCTGCATGCTGTGTTTTCCTGAACCCCTCCCACCACCACCTCCACCCTCACAAGGACCCTGTGTAAACATGCTGGAGTGTCCATGAGCTTGTGCTTACCTCAGCAGCACCATGAGCTCATACAGACAGCATGATGTAAAGAGAGGCGAACGTTCCCCGGGTGGCTGAAGCCCAAGCACCATCTGCTCTGCAGCTACACCATACGACCGAATATTTTACCCTCAGCACATTACAGAAAAACACTCTCACTGAACTCGAATACAGCAGGGTAGGCGTATGGAGAGGTGGGAGATGAAGTGTGCAAGTTTGACACTTCTCTTAAAAATGACATGAGCGTAGTGTCAGGAGCAGTGTTCACTTCTTATTGATGTTTATTAATACTTTTATTAAGTCATCAATGGTCAATGGTCTGCACTTATAACCAAAGCGCTTTACACTGTGTCTCATTCACCCATGCACCAATGGTAGAAGATCTGCCATGCAAGGCGCTAACTTGCCGTCGGGAGGAACTCGGGGTTCAGTGCCTTGCCCAAGTCGAGTGGAGTCGTGTGGAGTCGAGTGGAGTCGTGTGGAGTCGAGTGGAGTCGTGTGGAGTCGAGTGGAGTCGAGTGGAGTCGTGTGGAGTCGAGTGGAGTCGTGTGGAGTCGTGTGGAGTCGAGTGGAGTCGTGTGGAGTCGAGTGGAGTCGAGTGGAGTCGTGTGGAGTCGTGTGGAGTCGTGTGGAGTCGTGTGGATCGAACCGCCGACCCTACGTTTAGTGGACAACCCACTCTACCACCTGCGCCACAACCGCCCCAATGTGTTTGATTAATTATCACTTTTAGTCAATTTAGGCAGCTCAAGCAATAAGAAAGCTACCAAGTGTAGTCAAGTACAGCCAGACGTGGTGCCAATATTTATCATAACTGTTGATTTTCAGTTGATTCCTCCCCACTCATAGCATCATAGCACTAACGAACCAACTGCTAGCCAGATAAGGTAAGCTTCAAGTATCTTTTAACAAGCAAAATAACCCCCATGCCAAGTCCGTCCTCTGTCACACCATCCTCAACAACAAACTAGCCTCTCTATCATTCACTGCACCTCCAACAAACCAACTAGTCTCCATCTAATTAAGCAATTAATCTCCATCTAAATGTCTGACCCCCCAACTGGCTGCTGACTAAAAACCTAACCTTTAACTAGCTTCCACCAAGATCCATAATTACTTACCTCTTCTCCAAATAACCCTTCACCTAGCCTCAATCTGTCCATTTTAAACTCAACCAGTCTCAGACTAATGGGAATGGTTGAAGAAGGTTTCCTTTAATAGAGAAGAAAGGAGGCACGGCGATGGAGTTTGGTCGCTGGGTTGGAAGAAGGCGGGACCTTTTTTTTAGGGAGTTAAATGAATTTTATTTCAAATGCTTAACTGAACTTTAAATGCACATTTGATGTATCCCTGACCAACGTTCATTTATATTGTTTAGAAGTTCGTAGAGGACTCTGTCATGGAGCTCGAAAAGAGAAAAACGCAGTGTTTGTGCAGATACCGATGGCAATATAAGCTGGACTGATCAGAAGGTCAGGAGTTCAAGCCCCAGCACTGCCAAGCTACCACTGTTGGGCCCTTGAGCAAGGCCCTTAACCCTCAACTGCTCAGTTGTGTAAATGAGATAAATGTTAGATAAGAGCGTCTGCCATAAATGTAAAAAATGTAAATATCCATCACTGCTGTAGCATTCTAAAGTTGTTGATATACTTTTCATATATAATTCATGTATGTGTTGTCTACTTGTGCTGTGGTGTTTTGGTGGTCATTGTTTCATTACCTTGGGTATTCAATTAAAAAAAAATGATCATTTATATGGCAACACTTTATTATTTAGGTCTGAATTTGATTTATTGAGTTTCTAAGTATTGAGTTTTGTGTTGATTCGTCATGCTGTTTTTTTTTTGGGTTTTCAATGTGCTAATTGCTACTGTATAGGACTTTAATATAAGGGGTCGTCCATATATTACGTCATCAAATTTTCAGCCATTTTTAACCCCCCCGCCCCCCACGTTATCTAACGTCATCGGGCCCCTCCCCTCCCCCAATGATGACGTCATCATCTTAGATGTACACTTTTACTTTTTTTACTTTTAGTTTTAGGGGGTCTGGGGTTGCCATGTGTGCTCGGGAATTATCTCCTAATATTTTGTACTTTGTTACAATACCACAGAAATACTGACGTCACACGCACTTCCTGTGGCGTATAACACGTATAATACACAGGAAGTGCGCGTGACGTCACTATTTCTGTTTGTTTGTTTGTTATTTTGGCAATATGCAAATATTTCAGTAAGTAAATAAGTAAATGATGAACGTGACAGTGGTGACACTAAACACGGGGAAGATGCAAATACACTGATGACGTAATCACGTCCGTGAACCCCCCCTAACCCGTCGTCATCAGACGTCATGGTACCCCCCCTCCTTGATGACGTAATATATGGAAGACCCCTATACAGATGTTGTTCACTTCCTTATAAAAGTGAATCTCCCATTTTATGGAACTCACTGGTGAAGTAGTTCATCCAACTAACCTCCATCTCACCATCTAGTCTTCATCCAACGTTCAACTAACCTCCATCTCACCATCTAACCTTCATCCAACGTTCAACTAACCTCCATCTCACCATCTAATCTTCATCCAACGTTCAACTAACCTCCATCTCACCATCTAACCTTCATCCAACGTTCAACTAACCTCCATCTCACCATCTAACCTTCATCCAACGTTCAACTAACCTCCATCTCACCATCTAACCTTCATCC
>JAFFST010036526.1:8132-33965 GCA_022414735.1 Noturus placidus
GCTTGGTTGGAATGAAAACCTGCACCCACACCGGCCCTTTCCGGATAAGATTGGAGACCCCTGCTTTAGACTGTACAGTTCTGCAAAACATTTCTGCACTGCTTGGATTACAAATACCTGTCTAATGTCTCGTGTACACTAGTCTGTACATTTAACTTAACTCCTCGCCATTTTTTTGTTGAAGAGATCCACGGCTCAGATAGCCCAGGCTCTCTACAAAGCTTGGAGCTTTTTTTGAGGCACTTGGAGTCGGATGAGACCAAAATTTTGTGGAAACATTTGGCAAAAAACCTGGCACAGCTCATCCCCCTGGAAACACCATTAACACAGTGAAGCATGATGGTGGTAGCATCATATTAAGCGTTAGCCATGGCCTCTTCATTACTTCTCTGATTAATGCTGTCACTACTTAATACCTGTTCACTACCAGCTTGTGCCATATTCTTTATATTTTATACTAACCGATTTATTGTCACTCTGCAGGATGTTTTTTTTTTTTTTTTAATAACCAATCCCTGATTTAATTCTTTTCCAGAACTATGTCCCCTTCAAATGATTCAGAATGCAGCAGCACTCCTAGTCTTCAAAAAGCCCAAGAGAAAACATGTCACACCCCTCTTCATCTCCCTCCACTGGCTTCCTGTAGCCACCCGCATCAAATTCAAGGCCTTGATGCTCACTTACAAGACCTTGTCTGGAACAGCACCCTCCTACCTCAAGTCTCTCCAGAAGGGTTGCGTTCCCTCACGCAATCTGCGATCGATTAATGACCGACAGTTGTGCCTACTCAGCGTGGCTCAAGATCCCTTTCAAGAACCTTCAAACTAACTGTTCCTCACTGGTGGAACTTCCAACCTCAATCCGGACCACAGAATCTCTCACCATCTTCAAAAAACCGCTAAAGACCCACCTCTTCTGTGAACACCTAACTAACACCAAAAAAAACCAAACCGACAAACCTTACTCTGGCACTTACACCTCTACTCTGCGCACTTTGCTTCTTCTGGAACTCAATTAGTGGATCTTGTAAGGTAGCACTACTTGAATTGTTCTCTGCTTGATGTATCGCTTTGCTTATATTTTCTCATTTGTAAGTCGGTTTGGATAAAAGCGTCTGATGAATGAATGAATGAATGAATGAATAAATGTAAATGTCCCGGACTTGTTTTGATAGCTCTTTGGTCTTCCTGGTGCTTCTTTGAGGTATTTAGTTATGCTCTTGGTTCTTCCATGAAGAGGTGTATTTTGATATTGACATCGCATGATACTTTAATTCCACACAGGTTGACTTTATTCGATTCAGCTAATTCTGTGACGTCTTGTGGCGACAGGACTAATATCGGAGTTTCACGGCAACAGGGCTAAATATATAATCTCAATAAGGTTCGTTTCAGTTCATAACATGTGGACATGTTAATGTGTACAGCTCTACTTTGTCTAGTCTGTTTCTCTGCATAGTGGCTTTTATCAGTGGAAAGGAACCTCCATTACACCACTGCTGAGCAGATATTATCTGGGTGATGGACCGTTCTCAACCCAGCAAGAAAGTGAACACTTTCTTAGGTTCTGTAAAGGGTTTTGATAATGTTTGGAGGGTAGCTGCATGTACAAATCGAAGTGGTTATACAGCACAGTGCAGATTTCCTGCTGCACTCATGAAAATGAGATCACCAGCTGAGCGACTGATTAATTCCGTGCTCTCTTTAAAAGTGGAACATGGCCAATTTCCACAAAACAGGCCTGAGCTCGAGCGACTGGTACTTAGTTTACGCCTTATCAATACAAATACCATGGCATTTATAATAGGAGGATTTTTCTCAGCACGAATCCATTCAAGGGAGCAAATGTGAAAATCATGACTAATGAAATTACCCGAAAAACACACTCTGTTTCATTCTCACAGTCAATAATAATGTGAGATTTCCACACGTCTACAAACTCAACTTGCAAATCGGGGAAAATTGTTTATTCATTTGGATCCCAGGAGGACATTCTGAATACAAAGTCATGGCACCTAAATAGAAATGTAGTTCCAGATGTATTGGCTATTTATCTAGAGTCATCCATTTTAGTGTCTCTATGACCAAAAAAAAAAAAAAAGAAGGAAGAAACAACCACCTTGCGATTGATGCGATGAATTAATGTTCCCTCAGTTGAATGGTGCTTTATTCAAAATGTTAATGTCTTTTGTATCGATAATGTTTTACATTTTAAATTCAAACTAATATCAGGAGCTTCTGAAAATTCATACTAAGAAATCATTAGTCTAGAATTGAATTCTTGATTCTGATTGGCCAGAAGGTGTCAATTGAGTTTATAACAGCAGTGCGGCTGCAAATCACACGTTTATATTAACGTGCTCGTTCAATACATTATTGTTTTTATATACGAACAACTGACACAGGGACGTAGCGTAACTGCAGCCTAATAATGTAATAAAAGATAGAAAAACAGTATAATCAGTATATAATGATTTTGTTAACACTGATAAAGTAATCTCCAAATGTATTGTAGTTGACCACTCGACAAATAGTTTGGATTCATTAACAGTACTTACAATTCTTATTAATTCACAAGTAGCTTCAAGTTTCTTTTAGCTGCAATGTCTGTCTAATGTAGCTATAACACCATATAGAGCTGTTGTTTACTGACTGTAAAGAGAAGCTCGTTTCTGGCTGATTAGTACTATCTGCAAATTACAGATGTATTCTGTGATTGTTGTCAAGGTTATTGCACATAATTGAATAGATTCTCAATCAAGATTGCCCTTCAGTTTGGAGTGGCTTTAAAAGATTAAAGCTAACATTTTTATTTGCTCTTGTTAAAGGGAATCAAACAAAGTTCATTTGTGAAATTGTAAGCAACTTACATATATTCTCATAGCTTGTGTTTGTATGCTCTAGTATATATAATACAATTTTTATTTTAGGAAAAAAAAAAACAGATCCTGAGAATTCTGCAAAGCAAAAAAAGGGAACATTTTCCTTCATCTGTAACAGAAAATACGTTGGGTTATAAATAAAAAAACTGCAAAATTATGACTGAAATAAGGTCATCTTAAATAATATTCTACTCCTAATAGCTTCCTTAAACCATTTTGCACTACTAGCTGGAAACTTCCAAAGCTTTTTTTTTGTACTATTGGCTCAAAATGAATTTAAGCTAAAACGTCATTTACCAAATATAGAAAAATGACTACATTCATGCCTCTTTTAGGTAACGCGGACATTTATAGGTAATTACAGTATCGTCCGGGATTTATTTCAGACCTTAACACTAATATGTTGATATGAATTATCTCAGGTATCACTAACGCTTCTACACATGCTTCTATCTTGAGCGTTTGTCCAAAATAAAGTGGTCCCGGCACTGACCCCTGTGGAACTCGGTCACAGGGTATCCAAAAAGTACCATAAATGCAAATTGTTTCTGCTTCACGGATTCAGATTAGAAATGTCCATGCGTCCATTGCACAAAGAAAGACTGGATGCTTGTGGAGTCTTCTAATTGTTCAGTCTGCAGAAGAAGAAGAAGGGGGGGGGGGGGGGGAGCAAGACAGCTCTTTGTATATATTAGCCTGTGGACATAATGGTTCCAAGTTTGGAGTCACGTCCACTGTGACCGAGGCGATATTGTGGTCCCCGTGCTGTTTTTAGGTAAAGGTGCTGGGCTCCAGTCGGGCTGGTAGAAATGGATGTCAAACGTTCGTGCCCAGTTAGCAAAGACGCGCTTCTCTGTGATGAAGCGGTGATGGCTGCCTCGACGTCCGCGCTCATGGGAGATGTACATGGCGCATTCCTCTGGCCCCAGCGGCTCGTAATAATGGTAGGGGACGGACGGGCGCTGAGCTTCCCTGTGGAGAATTGTAACATATTTCTTTTAAAAAAGGGTGCAATCACAAAGTACACGAAAAACTAGATTCCCAAATTAATCTGGAGCTGAATAACCGTAGGCGAGGCAATTAACCTGAATTGGTTTGGGAGAATAAGTGGAATAAATTGATTCCATGTAACAAAATAAAGCTTCAGAATGGCCTGGGAGAGGTCATGCCTCAGCGGAAAAGCGTAATAAATCATCTCATTTCCCCCTCCTGGTTATTGTTAGATTGGAGTTTGTGCACAGCAAAGCTGCATGGGGTGGGTGTTAAATGATATGACACAGTGCTTCAAGCAAACAAAATAGATTTTCCTCAACATGTTTTATGCAGAAAGATTAATACAGAAGATTTCTGGACTTACTTGCAGAAGTCTGGAGGCACCATGCCGTAAACATTAATTCGGTCGCACAGCTGTAGGGCTATAGTCATCGTGAACCAACCCGTACTCAACCAGGAGTTGGATGTCCTCCTGATCGAGAGAGAGGGAGAGAAAGTGAGAGAGTGTCATTGATTGATCACAATGCTGTAATTACATTATGCAAATCTGTAAAACTGATGAATTCATTCCAGTGGCTCAAACCTGAGTACGAGTGCCATTTAAGAAAGGTTCACGTCTGACGTGATATAACTATAACCGATCGTTATCATCAACTGCTCATCAACTCTCCTGTTCTGTCATCTGATACGGAAGCCCTAATGGTTTCCCACCAAATAATAATAACGGAGAAACAAACATCATTAGGGAAGAACATCACAGGAGGTGATTGATTAGGTAGTCTGATTGCTGGGAAATTACCTGTGCCAAAATAAAATAAAAAAAAGTCGCCCATCTGGCAGCACGGTTCCATCCATAATCTCTTGTGCATGTGCGCAAAGTGAGCATTCACTCAACATCGAGATGGTGTGTTTTCTGGGAGCCAGTGTGAGCCTCATTCTTGCCTCAAATGTCTCTGCTGAAGCTTTTACCATGTTTGATTTTAGGGTAGGTCATTACTTTGCCAATTTAAAAAAAAAAATAAAATAGTCTTGCCTTTGGCCAGCCATGGAAAGCTGTGCTATTATCAGGATTCAAACTGGTGGTCTCCCGCTGACTGGGCCGACACTTTTCTGTTGCACCACTCGGGAGCCCTGTGGATTTTATGTACAGTTAAAGGGGTCCCTGGCTCCAAAAAGTTTGGGAAACCTTGCTTTCAGTACTTACCCATCTTTAAAGCTCGGAGTCATTTAAAAACTTGGTTCCTTGGTTGTATGTCATGGCATACTTTTTGGAATAGTTTTAAGGGTGTCAGAAATGCAAAAGACTCCTTTGGTTTGATTTCAAAAGGCCAACATTATTGACCCAATGAGGACGGAACAAAAGAACAGGGAAATATCAGAGGACTGCCCTAAGCAGTTGGTCTGGCCTTGTTTGAAAGTTCTTTACAAATATTATGCAGGTGGTGGGGCAAGGGTAATCGAGCAGCTGTTATCATTTACTGGTAAAATTCAATACAAGGCTATTTTCTTCTATTGGTATAAGAGACCCGAACAATTACACGACGAGTGTAGCTCTCAGGGCAAATACTTTTTTCTGCCGTAAAACTATGAAGATGGAAGGTGCTTCCTGAAGTTGGGAGCTTCTGGCAGATGCCTGGGTTTAGTGGAGAAGCAGATGGATGCAACTGATTTATGTTGACTTGAGTTCAGTAAGAAAGGCCAGATGGTTCATTATTTCTTGCTTCTTCTTCTGCATGTTTGGGAAATCAGTATAGTTTGGCACAGCTGCTATGAGTATTACTGTGGCATCCAGGGAAGAAACAGAAATCTCAGAGGACAACTAATCCATATCAGAAAGGATGAGCCTGAACGCCTTTTATCTGAGGATAATTGCACCTGACGGAGTTTCGCCAGTCTACAGCACTTTGGAGAATAGCGTGGGTGTTTGTGTTGGGGCAGTAATGGCTCTAGTTTTCGTTACAGATGATGATGACTGATGATCAAGGGTATCTTCAGGAATACAGAAATGAGATCTGTCTACTTGTTAAAAGAAAGAATTGACAGTCTTCCACAGATTTTTCATGCATTCATTTTCCTTTCTCCTTTCCTAGTGGAGATCACGGTGGCAAGAGTCTGAGATCAGTCCACGCTTCTCTATCCTCAGCGACAGATTCTAGCTCCTGCTGGGAGATTCACAGACATTACAAAACCATTGAGAGATGCACTTTTTACAGCTGGTTCTGGGTCTGCCCTGAGTTCTCTGTCCAGTGGGACAAGACTGATACAGCTCTACCGGGAACCGAACAAGGCGCATCCTCGTAAAGTGTCCAAATAACCTCAACTGGCTCCTCTCAAGTTAGAGTAGCAACAGCTCTATTCCGAGGCTCTCCCTGATTTACCAAGTTCCTTAACCATCACTGGGAGTAAATCCAGCAACCCTACAGAGATGCCTCATTTGTCCTTATGACTTTATTCTTTTGGTCACTACCCACAGCGTATTACCAGAGGTGAGGATAGGGACGTAGCTTATTAATCTGACAATTGGCACAGTGGATCCAGTTCCTCGCCATGGACAGAAAATCACAAACCCAAACAGGGCTCTATGAACTTCATGAAGTGCCTGTTTTATGTCCTTACTCCAGGGTTTATTCATTCAGCCAAACCTTTTTCTTTTGGTTTCGTGTGTAACCATCAAATCCTTTCATCTTTCCAAGGCCTGCCAACAGTTTGGTGCTGCGATGATTATTGATGGGGAGCGGAAGTTAATCTGTTCTCAGGAATTTTGAAAGGATGTGTTACAAAACTATGGTGGAGTGCTGCCCGTTCTATATGACAAGCCTGACACATTGAGATGATGAATTATAAAGAGATTATAAATAATTCTCCCAGATTACAGGGTTTCATGGTTTGATGCAGAGACCGCATCTGGAGGGTTTGATCACATTCACAGACAACCTTTTCATATACTGTACGTGACCGTGTGTCTTGGCATCTTCTGGCATCCCGAAGAGATTTGTGAAATAATGTATACCAAGAATTGTCTGTTTTATGGAGGATTTAAATGCTACCCCTGTTGATGGATTTTACATTTCCGAGAACACTTCACGAATGTGAAGGGGGGGAAGTGCCATAATGTGTGCACTCAACCTTGTTGACTGGAAATTTTTTATTTAAAAAAAAAAAAAAATGATTAAAGAAATTTCTCATTCAGAAGAGACAAACAGCAGTCGAAGCTTTGGTGCTCTTAAATAAGCAACAAACCTGTCAAAGTTTCTTGGAACAACTTTGAAAGGCAGAGTTTGCTCTTTGCAATTACAAACATGTCAGGCAAACACAGACAACAGCAGAGGCAACTCCTCGCCCATCTGACACTGACATCTAACAGGGGCTTTTTTATCGGAAAAGGCTTTGGCATGTTTCTCGTTGCAGTCTCTTGTCCTTTCATCCGCACGTCCCCCCCCCCCCATTTGTGCCACCTTAGAGATTTCCTCCAAGTAAACAAGAGAGAAAAGATGAAGAGGTGATTACATTAGAGAAGTACGCAGCGTAGAGTGAATACTAATATGGTGCGGCACAACGCCGAGGATGGCCAGTGTCTCATTTAGACTAATTAATCGGTGGCAATATTTTGTATTGCTTTTCTAATTAGACTCCGTGGAATTTGTTGGAAAGATGTGGATCGTTAAATATGGCTGATTCGCTGATAATTCATGTTGCTATTGATTTTCTTCATGACATGTCGTCGTGATAGACCCGTAACGTTTAATCACAAATACGGGGTGACATTCAGCACAATTACGAGATAATTACGAATTGTCAGGGTTGCAGAAACAAACATTGCATATTCTATTCATGTCACACACGGCAAACAACAAGACCAGAATGCCTAAAGTTGTAAGTAAATAAATAAATAAAGCAGCAGTACTGTAGCGTTAAGTGTGTACATGCTTAATGCCAAAATCACTAAAGCATTATTCTTTTTTTTCTTTTTTTTTTTGCCTCAGGTCAACTAAACAAATTAGCAGTAATTTACGAATATTTAAAAAATGCGAATTAGCTCGAACAGGCTTCACTCTAGGGTGCTACTTTACATATCTGTCTTATCACCAACAAAATGACATTGACATTTAGACTTTAAAAGCAAGTGAAATACTCTGTTTACAACCGTTTATACTCCAGCGTGGTGCAAATCACCTAAACGTTACCAAACTGTTCTCTTACCTGTCTTTGCCCGTCTCTTTTTTGAAGAGCTCGTCAAACTGCAGCATCTTCTGCCAGGAGATGATGTAGACCTTAAGCTTGGGCAGCACCTGGTTCATGAGACGTAGGTTGTTGTAGATCAGGCCCTTCCCATCCCGCCGCATGTAGTTGCTCGGGCCCCAGAAGATGAACACTGTGTCGTGACTGGAATTGAGCAGTTCGTGGCGACTGCGTAAGACGCGCTGCATGCTAGAATGCGCAATCACCCTCAGGGTAGTGCGTCGGCCAACGTCTGGACCGAAGCCACTGCCACTGGGCGCATCGTTCATGCGGATCACGCACTCGGCACTGTCGATTTCCTTTCCCCGCCCTCCGGCTGTCAGGTGACCTGAGCTAGTGACCAGTGCGCAGGTTCCGCAATGCATCTTCAGGGGCTGTAGGCGCAAATTGGGGATGAGTTGGTCTAAAAAGCCATGAAAACATACTCAACTCTGATACTAATATGTTGTAAATCAATAGGGAATGAACGACGAGCTAGAGTTTGAAATTTGAACCTAGAGTCTTCTACTCTTTAGCACAGAAACCTATAGTCAACTCTGTATTTATTAATGGCATGCTAAGAGAATGTCTTGTCCCTTTGCTGTTGGCTCAGTGGTTGAAGCACTGAGCTGGAGGTCGTAAGTTCAAATCCCAGCATCACCAAGCTGTCCCTACTGGGTCCTTGAGCAAGACCGGTAACTCCTCAACCGCTAAGAGACTGGTATCCGGTCTCAATTGTACTGTTACAGTAAGTCGCTCTGAACAAAAGCGTCAGCCAAATGAGTGACACTCGGAAAAGGCAATATTACTGACGCTTCTACAATATTTACTATTAAAAGTAAACGTAAAAGCACCAATATGCGCTTGCGTATTCACAAGTATTTCATCCAACATCATGGAGAGAAAAACAAAATAACCTGAAACACAAAAGAGACCGATGGATGCTGCTGTTGGCTAATAAATAAAAAAATGTATATTTAAAAAAAAAATGTAAATAACTACAAGTACTACTGAAGCACAATCAGCCTTAATTAAAATAAATACATTTTAAAAAAATCACTGTGCAATCTGGAGGCAGATCAGTGACGCTGTATTTCAGCTGGAGGTCCAGAAGCTTTTGTAAAGATTGATGGTAACATGAGTCGCGTTAAGTATAAGGAGATTTTAGCCCAAATCCTGGTTGTATCTCCCAGGAGGTTACATATTGGCCAAAGATAAATTAAAGCCACTTTTAACAAAAAAAACCCCAAACATAATGACTCCAAACAAACATCCAAATCAACACAGAAATACTTGACGAAAACACTGTTTTGCAATGAGCACTCCAGTCTGGGTTTTAACTGAAGACGAAGAAACGGAAGCAAGTCCGAGATCCTCTACAAGTGTCTCTGATGTTACAGATGTTTTGCTCTCTAGAGGAGACTTCACCAAGTATATCTTGTGGGCTGATCTTTTTAAAACCAGTTGCACTAAACTTAAATTCCACTAACTGCATGCTAATAAGGGTGCCAACAATTCTGCAGCCGAACACTGCCTTAAAGGGATTGAGGGAAGTCACAGAACAGTTCTGAGCAGCAGATTATTTGCGCAGAGCCTCAAAGACTGCTGCTTTTATTAGAAGAAGCTCGACGAGGACTTCCCCCAGTTCCAGTTTTTCGCTAACAAGCCTATTGGATCAAGCATCTTGGTAGGTGGAGGAACGTATAAACATCCGAACAATTAAAAAAAGTTTAAAAAAGCCGGTCGTCACGTTCTGACTGGTTCTGGTCTCAATTCAGGAGTGTCACAGAAGGCCAACTGGTGTTTTATTTTAGCCCCACGACAAGAGACTCTGGACATCAATAAAGGCGTTACGATTCTGTATCCAGACAATAAACTCATCGGTCGTGAACGTCCTTTACAAATCCCTGACATTGGAGAGTTCATTCCAAAGGTTCTTGTTGTGCACGCCTTTTTATGGCATACTGTGAATTATTCCAAGCCCAAACCTCGACATAAAAAAAGCATCAGTATTCAGGTAGCAGTCGGAATTAAGGGCACATTCTATCTACCCTGCCTGGTAATTCTGGGATTAATGTCCATCCCTGATGCTCAAGCAAGTGTCGCACTTCATAGCAAAATTTCTGTTTAAATCAATAGTATGCAGGGAGCTCATAAAAAATGCCATGCAATTTGTCTGGGATGACAGCATCTGCTGTGAGAGGGGAGAAAAATAACAAATGGCAGCAGTGTACTTGGCGACCCACAGGCGACCATTTGCATGCGTTTTCTCTCTTACTCTTGGCATCCCCATCTCTATTTCTCTTGCTAATGAAATCCATCAGCCATCCCCCAGGTTAGCAGAGGTGCACGTGTAGGTCTGGCGTAGGTCTGTAATCATTTTTTAATGGCCATGCCTGTTTGGATTTTTAAAAGAAGCACCTGACGGTACACAGGAAGCTCACATGGGGCTACAAAAACCTTGATTACATCCTGGCTACGTTCAACAATAGGTCAGTAGTGATGTATTCTTAAATGTAGGCAGATTTTTTTATAGTCCAATATGAGCTTCCTGTATACTGTCCAGTACGTCCTTTAAAAATCTGTACAAGCATGACCAAAGCAAATAGCAGAGAAACCCAGAACGAGCTCTTCCAGCTGAGCCCCGGACGTTGTGTTCAGGTGTATTAGCGGCACCCGAATGAGGACACCGTTCAACAACCCGCTTGGTCACCTCCGTCTGTATTTGTGCTGTGCATGTGGATGGAGCAGCTTGGGGATCTGCTTTAGCAGCATGAACACGTTTCCAGCAGCGGAGGGAAACAGGCCTGTGGAAATCAAATCAGTTATATCGGAGTTATCTGAGGCGGAGGAAGTCAACAGACAGGATTCGGCTCCCGGTGGGATTGGGAGCCATCGGCGCCGGAGCTTGTCTTTCATGCACCGAGGACGAAGCGCCTAACAAACACGTTAACGCTGAAGGAAAGCAAGGAACATGGCGGGAAGTAGGTAGAATAAGTTCTATCACTCAACACAGTGTATCAGGTGACCTAAAATGGGAAGCAAAAAAAAATTGAACTACAAGTTTAAGCAGTCTGCCCGTGTATAATGAATGCATGAATAAATAAAACACATGGGAGCATGCTGTTGTAGCGAAATAATCAATGACAGGGTGGTGTGATGCTGTCGAAGACTGCATGATCGTTCTTGTGAGATCCCTCTAACCACACGTGAGGACATCGCTGTTTTTCCCAGTTACTATTTCTGAGATCTCAGTAATATTTTGTTCCTCAAACTGCCTTTTTTTTTCAGACATTGATCAGATCCTCCAGTTATTCAGTGTAATAATAAATCAATAAAGAGAAAACAAAAATGCATTCAAGTAAGAGGTCGTTTGTATTTTCCGATTCGTTTGAATTGTTCTATTGAAACCATTAAGGGTGAAAGCAGTAAAGAGCCGTCGAACAACATCAATGTGTCCTTCATAAACAGTACATCATAATGAATACTATTCACATCTTTTCCTGCAGCTTCAGAGGACAAAACCGCACCGCTACCAAATTCCATATGGTTTATCATGCTGAAGAGGAAGGTCGGCGTGAACGGATCTATACGACAAGCTGAATGCTTTCGGCCGTGTCGAGTGGTGTTCTTTTTCCATCTTGCTTCCAGGACAAAAGCCCTTTCTGGATTATGCACGTCGACGAGCACCTTCAACACACTCCTACACTATATCTGTACAGGTGTGTGTACCTGCTCTTCAGAAACATCATCTTCTCAATCTTAATCTGATCTGCGTTCAAAGCCACAATCATTCAATGTCATGTGATTTAGGGATGTTTAACAGTACAATGAGACTGAGAGATACTAAAGCCACACCTCCTGCACTGAGAATGACAAATACAGAGGCCATGCCTTTGTCACGGAGACTGACTGACACAGATGCTGCACCTCCTTCTAGCCTTCGTTAAGATTCGTAGGTGTAAAGGCCACACCTCCTTCACTTAGAATAACAGGCACAGAAGTCATAAGGCTGTGCCTCATTATGTCTTCTGAAAAGCACAGAGACTACGCCTACTTTAATCTGTTGAACTGCACGGAGGCCACGCCTACTTTAATCTGTTGAACTGCACGGAGGCCACGCCTACTTTAATCTGTTGAACTGCATGGAGGCCCCACCTACTTTAATCTGTTGAACTGCATGGAGGCTACGCCTACTTTAATCTATTGAACTGCACGGAGGCCACGCCTACTTTAATATGTTGAACTGCACGGAGGCCAAGCCCACTTTAATCTGTTGAACTGCAGAGGCCACGCCTACTTTAATCTGTTGAACTGCAGAGGCCACCCCTACTTTAATATGTTGAACTGCACGGAGGCCACGCCTACTTTAATCTGTTGAACTGCAGAGGCCACGCCTACTTTAATCTGTTGAACTGCTCGGAGGCCACGGAGAGAAAATGTCAAATAACATTTCTCGGCAGAACCCTTTTCAATCTTCAGCAGTCTTGCAAAGAGTTCTGTCTTATTTCTCTCCGCCTTCTACGCAATACTCTCAAATCCTTTGCTCTTTTTTCCCCTGTGATTGCCATCACCCCTCCCTCCCCTCCTTCCTGAGGGGATCTTGTTATATTACACTCCATATTTAGGGTCTGAGAGCTCAGCTTCGGATGCCAGCGAGCTTGTTGCTTACTCTGCCTCTTCCTCAGCATGAACCCTAGGCAAGATGCCCTTTGGGTTCGAGATGTGGCTGTCGTCTCGATATGGACAGTGTCCCCCCCCCCCCCCCCCCCCCCCCCCCCCCCCGTCCTCCCATCCCAATCACCTCGCTATCTCCGGCCTCCTGCTGTGGAGGTGATGAGCATGGCGTATGAAGTGGAGGAAAGCGTGTGCAGCTCACAGATTGAGTTGCTCGCTGGTGGCAAGGTCACTTTCAAGGTGCATTTACGATTGAAAAATGTATCGCAAAAACTGCCTTAAAACTGGAAGTCTGTAAAAACTTCATTTCAGACTTGGTAAAAATGGACAGATCCAGAAGGATGACGGGGGGACGACACTGGAGACTCCTTCCGCAAATGTTAAATAAACTTCACCATGTCGACGATTATATGTTTATAGGAAAAACAACATACTAGATCGAGCGCATTAATATATTAACACCACCTGACTAATCAGACTGAAGAACTCAGCAGCGCTTTACTGTTTGTTTGTGTTGGCTGGATTTACCGTGTTACGTAGTTAGTCTTCAGTATAGTATCTTATGTCTATAAATCGATTAAAATGGGAGTATCGATAAAACTGAGATTAAGCCTTTCATCCATGAGGTGATGGTTACAACTCAAAAGAAAGAGATTAGCATAAATCAAGGGTGGCTAAATTCGTCTAAATTCTAAAATAAGTGCAACAGGTGGCTAATCTCCATAAAAAAGAAAATCTGCTTTTGTTTTGTTTTATAAATTCCACGTTCATTAAAGAGCTCAAGCACTGAAACAATAAATGTTAAAACACTTGTAGTAAAAATGTATAACTTCTTTTTGATCTGAACATAATGTGAAGGTTAAGCTAAAGATAGTCGAGTGGAGGTGTTTGGAGCCTGGCTGCCAAAATTTTAAGTGAATTTTTCATGAGATGGAGAAACACTTGAGGGACCTTTTTTTTTTACCTTTTATTCCAGACCTCTTTTCTCTGCAATTCCCCAGATCAAACCCGCCTTTTCTCTCCAGACTGTAACACTGCTCAGTTTAAGTGCAGCCCGGCTAAACTGACCGATTGTACACGAACATGTCCTTTTGTTTCCTTCTGCCAACCCCACCCCTGCCCAGTATTCTCATCATTCCGTCGATGCTCCAAGCTTCTTCAGGTCACGCGCTCTTTCCCTCGACCTCGGATAATTGGGCTGCGCTTGCTTTTCGGAAGAGATCTTAGAAAAGACGAGGGAAAAAAATGCTTTGTGTCTAATTAAGAGCTACTGGTGGAAATGTGCGGCGGCGGTGACTGCCATCAGAGGTGGATGAACAGTAGGCAAAAGGGATTCGGATAATTGGGGTTCAGTTTCAGCAAGGGTGGTATATCCTGATTGCTGAGGGCCCATTAGCCAGCTTTCTCAGCAGGTCTTAATCGACTCTGCCCCAAAGCCTCTCCTCACATTATGCAAATGATACTCACACTTTTTTACTTGCCTGAGGAAACACCCCAGAGTATTAAATTTTTTGAGCTTGCTTGGTGGTTTATTTGTTTCTGAGCATGGGATCTGGGACATGAGATAACATGACTATGACTATAAGTCTATGACTAGACAGCTTCAGTGGATCCTAGGAGTGCTAAGTGGGTGACTGAACCCGATACATGGGCGATAGGGGTGTAAATACTTATTGAACAAGACTACCACCTAAAAATAAATAACTCAAGTTGCGCATCTACACATTTGTTAATTTTGTCCAGCTGTTCAAGACGCATTTTCCAGTTTTAAATTAATAGATTAGAGATGATTATTGTCTCTGATAATTTAAGATTACTGTGCCCCCCACCCTTTCCACATTTTTGTAAAATTACAACCTCTACTCATTTGGTTATACGTCATGAATCAGCACAATACAGTCCTGTCACTGACTTTTGATGGACAACCATTGTCTACATGACATATCCTTTGCATTTTTTTTTTTAAATAATTGATTTAATCTCACTACCCAGGATGTTTTTTTTTTTTTTAAATAACTAAACCATGAATGATATTTTTCCAGGAATTTGTCCCAGGGTGTCTGTTTGCTCTTCATTATCCTGTGTTTAAGTATGTTCTGTAACGAACTCTGGGTCCCTCCAGGAACAGGTCCATTTACAGTATATTGAGATCATGTGATGCTTTAATTGTACATAGGTCCAGAGCTGGTCATGTGCTCATAGTTTTTTTTTTTTTTTTTCCCCCTCTGAGAATGTTTCCCGCTATAAACACTACTAAAACTTTATCAAACAATCATGGTGAGTGTCTCGACACCTCGTAATCTCTCTTTTTTTTGTTATTTTTAAACAAATTGCTAACTATCTCGGAAGTTAAAAAAAAAGAGTCATATATAATATGTTTAGACGTCCATATTTACGAGTCATTTCCCTCACAACTCTTTATCCAATAATAATCCAAGATCACAAAGCATTACACGCCAAAGCAGCTCTCATCATCATTTCATTGCCTCCTCTTCAAGTCATCACTTTTTAAAAATATATTTATATATACTGTGTATTTTAATACACTAGCTCATAAACCATTACCGCCTACTCCTCTGCATGTTTAACTGATAACAATGGCCAACTGGAGCGACAGCCTTTTAAGTGACAACAACACACACAGGATCCGAACATGGATGAAATCGAATGCTTTAGAAGAACTATTCTCGCGTCACGTTTTCATCGTGCTCGGACAAAAAACACGAACGGCTCATCGGGTAAACGGCACGAAAACACTCGCATGTAGATCCACGGATCTGTGGCAGGCTTTATACAAAACGTTCCGCTGCGTACGGCCGTTATTATCCTGCCGTCGTAAACCTCCGGCCCTCGATTTGTCCCAGTGGCCTCCGTTCATAACCGCAAATATATAAATAAATGTCTCGAAGGACCGCAAGTCAAGAAACTCGCGCTTATCGGCACAGCTGATGCTGAATTGTTGTCAGCTCCCAGCGGGAGTAAAAAAAAAACAAATAAACAACAACAACCAGAATATAATGTACGGCTTATACAATGCGGTTCCCAATACTACGCTGTCAAGGATGTTGGAGACCAACCCGCTTGGAGACGTTTTTGTTTTTCATGCCAGGAAAGCCACCCAGGGTCTGCGGAATACCTGAGTGCTCATTATTCTGTAGGTAAAATGGTAAAAATGCCTGAATTCCTTCGCGAGAACCAATTTGGGGTTCAGAACGACAAGGTGTCAAGCTGTTCTTGGAGAACACTGCGTTCAAGCAAAAGGGAATAAAACAGGATGAACAGATATACAACAAAAAAGGCAGAATGATTAAGCTCTGAGGTCTCAAATGGCTAGCACTTTTGTAACAGCTCTAATTTATTGCTTTTCCTCGAGCAAAAAAAAAAACAAGCGCTGCGGAGTGACTGCAGAGCTTTAATTATTATCCTCAACATGCGATATTCTAAATCTCACAAGAAATTCGATTGGCATGCAATGAGAACACTAATAATGGCACGATTTTTCTTTCTTTTCCTCCAAACTAGTCTCATCAATCACACCCAAATAGCCGAGCGATGCCTGCGGCCCCTGAAACACACACACACACACCAAAAACATGCAAGCATTTCCGCGTGCCGTTCTGCAGCAGCTTTCCCTTGAACGTTTCTCATAAGGAAGGAAAGACTCAATTGCCCCATTCATTTTGTTGCACGTGTACATCTGTACATTCGCCACGGTTTATGACGCTCGCCTGGCACAATTTCCACTTTCATTAAGGCTAAATGTTCACAGCATGTTGAAGGTTAATCATAAACGGCGTGAAAATTGACATTCCGGACTCAAAATCGTCCCCCGTCTGGCATTGTGATGAAGTATACGAGTTGCGGAGCAGATGTCCAGAGCAACAGAACGCCCAACACTCCAGGGATAAAATGTTTATCAAAAGAGAAAACTGGAACAGCTTTTGCCAATACCCTCAGGCCCACTTTCGCTTGGCAGAAACTGGCTTCTGTGCTGCCTGGTGCTACGGTCCCGAGGACCATGCTGGCAAAGCGGAGTTGGGCTCCAGATTCATGTTTCATCTGAGCAGTACAGAAGCTCAGGGGGGGGGTTATCTATGAATAACTACAAAAGTGTAACCATAAAACCATGCCAAGTTGAGTTCTTGAAGGCACAGTCGCGAGCCTTTCCTCTTCAAATAAACACAGAATGCCATGTTTTGATGCCGTATATTGCTTATACACTCATGCGAAAAGGCAAGTGCACCGTCTGTCAAGTATACGGTTTTATTTATCAGGGCCTATTACAATTAAGAATTGTGTGATCCTCATAAGTATCTATAAACAAACAAATAACCTCAGGTGACGATACCACCACCAAAAAAAAAAACCGCAACAGATTTCAATATGTAGTCATTTTTTCCCCAAAAAGTAAACCAACATTCAGAAACCAGATGGGAAAGAATAAGTGCACACTTCCTATTTCTACAATCATCGAGAAGTGTGACTACCTACTATCAAGAAGTGTGACTATTTCTATAATCATCAAGAAGTGTGACCAGCTCTGTGAAAGCAGAACGTTTGTTACTTTGGTGTTCTTGCGTGTGTCTACATCATGCCAAGAAGAAAGGACATCAGCCATGACCTCAGAGAAGCAAATTTTTCTGCTCGTCAATCTGGGAAGGGTTATAAAGCCATCTTATGCAGAGTCAATGCAGAGCCTTCAAGACAGTCGGGAATCTTCCTAGGAGTGGGCGTCCCAGCAATTCCATACAAGGACGGACTGGTTAATGGTCAAAGATATAAATAAAAACCCGAGAGCCCTTGTAGTGTGCTTGATAGTGCGAAATGTTATAGGTTTAGATTGAGATTACTGGCAGCATACCTAAAGAAAAATTTCTATTTAAAAACGTTTTACCATGCTGTATACTAGGGTCAGCATATTCAGGTGCAGGTGACGTTTGCAGCTGCTTCGTTGTTTTTCGTTGCCGTGGTTACTTGCTAAAATTCCATTGTCGCACAAGAGCCCAAAACAGAACAAGCGCATGAAGTACAAACACAAGAGATGGAGAATGTTATAACACTGAGAAAGACGGACGCTGACCTCTTCCCTGCGTCCCGATGATGGGAGATTCCTGTTGATGCCAGATTGAGTTGCTGTTTACGTTCGTGTGTAGTTTTGAGTTCCGTTTTTAGTCACAGTATTTGGACTGTGATCTAAGCTTTGAGAGGTGCAACTGGCTGCCAGAAATGAATCCATTCACTAGGTGGAAACTTTGGGAAATGTTTGGGGAAAAAATGGATTAAAACAGTTCTGTTCTTTTTGACTGAATTTTGTTTTGCAGTAGTTTGTAAAGTAGCTAACAATAAGCACGTGAATTTAAATTAGCTGCCCGAACGAATACTGGTGTGTTTTGCTGGCTGCCAAAAATGAGATTAGATACAATTTTGCACGACAGTGCAATTTTGCCACAGGAAGGAAACGGGAAGCTGCGAGAGACACTAATTCGAGAGGTAAAAGATTAGTGGTTGAGTTTTTCCGCTCTGAAGCACGAGCTTATTTTGTACGTGTTCCTCATTCTCACTTGGGGCCTTTTAAGTCATACAGACACACGTGTGTACAGTACGTTCGTTCTTCTTCACCAGACTCCGACATGTTTCAGCTTCAGGGCTGAGAGCGAATCCGCCACAGACATCACAGTGCAAAAGTGTGTAGACAGAAGACCCTCGGGATGCTCTCTAAGCCGTCTCTCTCCCTCTCGGTCTCATTCCCTACACTGCACACACGCACGCAGAGGATCTATGAAATCAGCCATGCAGCAAATGAAGGCACTGACCACGGCTCCTGGCAGCACCTCTCGCAGCGTTAATCTCGCAGGACAGATGAAAAGTTCAACGTCGCACGCAGAACGGCCGAGCCATCGCTATCTGGAGACAAATGAGTTTTATTAGCATTTGATCGCACTTGACCACTGACGCTCTGTAGGGTCAGGAACCGAATCAGATGTTTCTCGCGATGATATAGTAAAGCCACGCAGCAGGAAAGGCTTCAGTGTCTACCACGCGCTGCCGCACTCTCATTAATTACCAGTCAAGCAAAGGGCATGAGGGTCAAATCCACAAGCCATCAACACAATATTAATATCCTCTGGTTTGATAAGCCACAAGAGACTTCTTCCTGTTAATTAGCTTTATGGGTTATGGAGATAATTTGTGTTTTCTCCGAATGTCACGCCAAGACCCGGTAATTATATGCGTTTGCATCTCTTCCACTGAGCGTGAGGGTTTTTTTCTTACCTTTTTATTCCCCAACCTTCTAACCAATCAGAGGCAAGAATTGAACAGCAGCTGTCTGTAGTGTAAACAATTTTTAAATCGGGAATAACAACTCGTATTTTAGAGCGTGGTGTCATCGTTAACAATCAGGTCCGAACATCCTGTTGATGAGAATGTCAGTCTGTAATTCCGTTGACGTTGTGTTCAGACCGTGTATTATCCAGTCGGATAGTGGGAATTCGTGGGAAACTGGGCTTGGGATTCTCTCCCGGTAAATGCAGACAAGAAAGAAGACAACCCTTTAAAACTGACGCTTAAAAGCGTGCGTGACTTGACAGATGCATGATTTAAAGCTCTTACGAACGGCAAGCAAAACAGCACTGAGACATTGCTTGACGTAAATGCCAGCGAGGGTGACTCGGTGCTAAAATAATGCTTTCACACGCAAAGCATCGTGAGCCCACTTTGCCATGCTGGATTATAGACGATGCGACTCGTGGATTTATTGCTGTAAAGATGTACGCTGAAGTCTTTATCACATCCTCAGCAGGAGCTATGCAACTGGCCACTTGCGACACAAAGAACATGGTTTTAGTGCTTTCCTCGTGTAAAAAAAAAAAAAAAACACTTTTTTTTGGTTTTTTTTTTTGTTTTTTTTTTTATCATGAAAACAGTAAACATGATATGATCTTTACTAAGAAGGATGTGTTCATGTGGAGAGTAAGAACTGGAGAAAGAGGTTACAGAACCTACGTGTAGTCTATTATATGTCCGATTAGAACAATCAGGATTCGTCCGCAGAACTAGTTTAATGCCTATTTATCGGTTCTTGGAGACTTGCTTTTGTTTATTTTATATTTAAACATGATTTATAAGTTGTTGTTTTTTAAATGTGAAAGTTATTCAAAACCCCTTTTCTGTATCAAGTAGACATTTAGCCAGATAGTTTAGGAAATGGTGTTCAAGTATGTAATGAAATACTCGGCGGGGCGTGCTGTTCTGGGAAAACGATCAACAACAGGGTTGTGTGATGAAGCGAAGTTACTGCTGCGGATACTTTTTTATCCATTTATAATTACATTTAATTTGTGGAACGTCCATGAAACAACTAAAAACACGTATAAACTGTCACCAGCAGTTTTATTTTATTTATTTATTCATTTGTCTTAAGCCAAATGAGAATGGTAAACTCCTTTGTCCTGAAGACTTTCCCATGGTGGAAAACCTTCAGCTTTTTCTCTGACTGTTACAAAGCCCTGACAGTGGAGACTCCTTCCGTAAAAATGGAACGCCTCGCTAGTGTAGTAACACTTACTTTTCAGGCCTTCTGTTGCCCCTGTTCCGACTTTTTTGAGACGCGTTGCAGCCCTCGAATTCAGAATGGTCTAATATATTTATTTTCCTCGGTTTAAACCTTTTTGTACGTTTTCTGCGTTCTAACTTTTTTTTTTTTTTTTGATTCAGGGTTGTAAATAAATAGACTTTATTTTATCATTTTATGGTGACAAAGTAAAACTGAAATCTGGTGGCCCCGTTTTAAATGAATACTGTACGCTAGAGATATTTAAACAAAAGTTTGTTCATATTTCCAGACTAAAAGGTCCTGTGACCTACACAGTAATCCAACGTATACATGATGTTTGCATTTGCTTAACTGTCAGTTGTGCTAGCTTAATGTTAACCCTTCGTATAAAGTGAATTAGGAGGTTTCACAATTAAATATTGCTATTTGACGCTATTTAACACTTGCTGAACATTAAGAAAGATTAATGTAGCAGTAATTTTCCAGACTTTTTTTGTTTTTTGTTTGCTGATATTGCTTCGTTTTTTTTTTTTACATAGGAATACCAATATGTTTACATTCTGAGGCTGTGCTGTGCTGACACAGGGCTTTTCCATTGTCTGCTACACTTTTCCCATCGAGATTAAAATGAATCTGACAGCAGTGGATTAGCGGATTCGCTTCAGCCATCACTGCTGTTCCAAGCTGAGCCAAGGCCAATATCTGCCTCTGAGCCTAAAGCACTCCTACTGTATGAATGAAGTGTAACGATGTGAACGGGAGACACTCTATAACCGAGAGACTTATAAAATCATGTCTTCCAAGACCCGCTTTATCTTTCATCTCAGCCTCTTAAAATGTTATGGAACTTTCCCGAAAATAATTGTTTCGTTGAGTTTCAAGAGTCATGAAGCTTTCTCTCCGTAATCCTTATCCAGTGTGAACACACCAGGTCGCCATTTGGGAAAGTTTGATAACAAAGTCGTTGGAATTTATTTATTTTAAAAGTTGAAATAGCTTGGTAGCTTGAAATAGTATCAACACAGCACAGAGGTTCTGTGTCAGGAAGACGAAACAGTCGAAACAGCAAGAGGAAACTTGTAACATGATCCGCCTGGTAGCGTACAGTTGTGTTGGTTGTATTGATTGCGGTGAAGTGGATCTCCAATCATTCTTCTGGATTCCACTGGGATCGTATTTTCCTAACTCCTGTTGTTCATTTGTACTTTTTTTTGTCTGAGGGCCCTTCAGGGAAGAATAAGCTGTAGGAACATTCATGAACTAATCTCACTACACTCCCTTTTTCATTGCATGTGGAGAGTCAGGGCTGTTAATTCAGCAGTTAGATAGCAACTGTGCTTGTGGTGTTTTTGCTTTGGTAAGCGTTAATTCATTAATATTCAAATAGGACTGTAGATAAATATTCTGATAGGACTGTAGATATTATTTAATTTTTTGTAGTAATGGGCTGATTGCAGAGTAGTAGTAAGAGTAGTAGTATTATTAGTAGGAATAGCAGTATGAGTAGGAGTAGTATTAATTGTAGCAATATTAGTAATAGTAACAGTAGGAGTAGTATTAGGAGTAGGAGTAGTAAGAGTAGGAGTATTAATAGTAGGAGTAGTATTCGGAGTAGTATTAGGAGTATTAGGAGTAGTATTAATAGTAGGAGTAGTATTAGGTGTATTAAGAGTAGGAGTAGTATTAGGAGTAGTAAGAGTATTAATAGTAGGGGTAGTAAGAGTAGGAGTATTAAGGAGTAGTAGTATTACTACTCTAACCCTAACCCTAAGTAGCATGAGTAGTAGTACTAATTGTAGCAATATTAGTAATAGTAACAGTAGGAGTAGTAGTATGAGTAGTAAGAGTAGGAGTATTAACAGTAGTAGTAGTATTAGGAGTATTAATAGAAGGAGTAGTATTAGGAGTAGTAGGAGTATTAATAGTAGGAGTAGTATTAGGAGTATTAAGAATAGGAGTAGTATTAGGAGTAGTAGGAGTATTAATAGTAGGAGTAGTAAAAGTACGAGTAGTAGGAGTATTAAGGAGTATTAATAGTAAGAGTAGTATTAATGAGTATTAACAGTAGGAGTAGTATTAAGGAGTATTAATAGTAGGAGTAGCAGTAGGAGTAGTAAGAGTAGGAGTAGTATGAGTATTAATAGTAGGAGTAGTATTAGAAGTATTAATAGTAGGAGTAGTAGTAGGAGTAGCAAGAGTAGGTGTATTAAGAGGAGTATTAATAGTAGGAGTAGGATTAATAGTAGGAGTAGTATTAACAGTAAGAGTAGTATTAACAGTAGAAGTAGTAGTAAGAGTAGGAGTATTAATAGTAGGAGTAGCATTAGGATAAGTAAGAGTATTAATAGTAGGAGTAGTAGTAGGTGTAGTAGGAGTATTAGGAGTAGGAGTATTAAGAGGAGTATTAATAGTAGGAGGAGGAGTATTAAGAGTAGGAGAAATATTAATAGTAGGAGGAGTATAAAGAGTAGGAGTAGTATTAATAGAAGGAGTATTTATAGCAGGAGTAGTATTAATGGTGGTAGTAGTAGTAGTATGAGTAGAATTAATGGTGGTAGTAGTATTAAAGTAGTAGGAGTAATAGTAGTAGTATTAATGGTAGTAGTGATAGTAGTAGTAGGAGTAGTATTAATGGTAGTAGTAGTATTAATGGTAGTAGTAGGAGTAGTATTAATGGTAGTAATAGTAGGAGTAGTATTAATGGTAGTAATAGTATGAGTAACAGTAGTAGTAGTAGTAGTATTAATGGTAGTAGGAGTAGTATTAATGGTAGTAATAGTAGGAGTAGTAGGAGTAGTATTAATGGGACTAATAATAGTAGTAGTAGTAGTATTAATGGGACTAATAATAGTAGTAGTAGGAGTAGTAGTATTAATGATAGTAGTAGTATTAATGGTGGTAGTAGTAGGAGTAGTATTAATGGTAGTAGTAGTTTTAATGGTGGTGGTGGTAGTAGTAGTAGTATGAGTAGTACTAATGGTAGTAGTATTAGGAGTAGTATTAATGGTAGTAGTATTAGGAGTAGTAATAATGGTAGTAGGAGTAGTATTAATGGTGGTAGTGGTTGTTGTAGTATTAGTAGTAGTAGTAGTATTAATAGTAGTGGTAGTAGTAGGAGTAATAGTAGTAGGAGTAGTATTAATGGTGATAGTAGTAGTACTAATGGTGGTAGTAGTAATGGTGGTAGTAGTACTAGTAGTAAGAGTAGTATTAATAGTAGGAGCATTAGGAGTAGTAGCAATGGTAGTAGTAGTAGTAAGAGTAGGAGAATTATTATTAATAGCATCAGCATTAATATTAATTGTATTAGTGGTAGTGTTAATAATATTAGTAGTTGCAGTAGTATTAGTAGAAATATAACAGTATTATTATTATTACTATTGTTATAGTAGTATTACAGACATACAGTGTAGGCGTGGCATTTGATACAGAGGAATTTTGTGGCAGAGGAAGTGAAGAAACCCCAGTTATGATGACCAAACAACTAAAATATCCTGAACAGTATATTATAAGCAAACTATACCATTAATGAACACACCATATTCTAACCTTTATAAACCTGCATGTTCACACATTAACCAAAGATTTCCACACAAGATGAAAGAAAATATCTTCATTACTGTCTGTGATAAACTATCTGATCTGAGCGGATACGGGGGATTAAACAAACTGATTAAACACTCTCTCCAGACCTCCTTTACTGATTACTGTGTTTACTGATTAAAATATTTTTTAAAAGCTGATCTCCAGCTCGAATATTCCCTTTTATCTAGCCACTAATCACTCCTTACCAGTACCGGCTCACATCATTTTCTGGAACAGGGTGAAACACAAGCCTTCCGCTCTCTTCATATTTATTTTCTGCACCACCTAGCTGCTCTCCGCAGGCTCTCTTCGGCTGAATTAGTTATCATTATTACATTTATGGAATATTACATATTCTTCTTCCTACTGGCAGGTGCCAGTTCCACTGCTGAGTGGTTGCTCGCGGAGAAACTTCCCTAACGAATGAATAACAAATTTCTGTTAAGCACACATTGGACATGAACTTGATCATTCAAAATCGCAACAAAATTTGATTTTAACCCTCCTTTGAGTGAATTATGTTCAGTCTAGTTACCGAATAACCAAGATTATGTGAACGCTGCTGTGAATAAATCGCCATTTCCAAAAAGGCTTCGTTGGCTTGTTTCTAAAACAATAACCAAAAAGTTCTTGGTCATCTTCTTTGAGAAGTCAGTGGATTTGTCTGTGCGTAAAAGAGAATTAATCATGGGCGAAAGTCAATTGCTCTGCCAGAGAAGCCCCATGCTGAGCATCGGTGCAGGAGGTCTGCATTGATCACCAAGTGTCGATCGAAACGCAAAGCCATTTGGGATTTCAGCACTTCACCGGAGACTCACTGCCAGTTCTCATCACCGAGCAGGATTTTCCACGCAGACCTCGGTGAAAACCCAGCAGCACAAAGAAGAAAACAATCCAGGTTCATCGATAGCACACGGAGCAAAGGGTTTCAGTTGGGCTCGGGCTGTTATTATTAATGGCAGGTGGCTATTGAGCGGCTTGACCAGGGTAGATTGTGATTAATGAGACTTGCAGGAGTTGTGGGTAATTTTACTCGTATGGTTCCTTCCTTCTTTCCAGGTGCATTTCAGAGGCCAGGTTTTAGTGGAAGGCCCGAGACACCCGGCACTGCCGAAAACGCATTCGAATGAAAATAGGAAGCTGTCTTGGAGTTATAATCCACAGCCGCAATAGAGAAGTTGTTTAAACTTTAAAGTTTAGTATGCTGGATAGAACAAAAACAGTCTAACACACACATACACTCACACAGCGCTCTGGAAAATGTCAGCAGTATTCTAAATGCCACTCATTAAATTTCAGTCACATTTGCTTCTCTCATTATTCGTGCGTTTCAATTTTCCATGCATAACGACAGAAGATTGAATGATAAAAGCATCATCAGAAAAAAGCCCCAAAAAACAAGCCCATCAAACAAAATGTAGAACGCAGACTGCAGTCTACTGTATTTCAATCCAATTTAATTGAAAAAAGTCCTGGCTTAGTACATTAACTCACGAAAGTAACTCTCTAATAAATAAAGAAAAAAAGATTTAAAAAAAAAAAAAAAAGATTATCTACTTCAAACAGCATCATTCAGTTTCTTGGCTTTGACTAGGACTCAAGGAACATATCTTATTATTACTATTATTATTATTACAGTAGTACCTCGACCTACGAGATTAATTCGTTCCATAACCTAGCTCGTTCGTCGATCATCTCGTAAGTCGATCGAATTATTCCCATTTAAAATAAAGGAAAAAAATTTAATTGGTTCCAACCCTTTAAAATTCCCCCAAAACACTGTACTACATATAAAAAGGCATGTTTTCCCATACAAACCTATGTGTAATTAATGCAGTTTAAATACCTGTACTGTACTGTAATCATAAAAGAAGAAAATAGACATTGAACAGGTAATTCTGTGGGTACTTACGTATGGATACTG
>JAFFST010036526.1:39177-72780 GCA_022414735.1 Noturus placidus
GGGGGGGGCTTTGCCTGAAGCTTGTTCAGAGGAGAGAAGCGTGGGTCTGGAGGACGATGCATTCACTTGAGCACAATACGATCCAACCTTCAAACCAGTCAACTCCAAAGTTATCGGTGCCGTGTATGACATTTTAAAGATGCAAAAACGTTGTAAAGATATTATATTTTCCTGATGCATATCGGCGTACATTTTGCTCCGAATTAAAACTCATTCCAAGTCCGAAAACGACGAGTGAAAAAACACACCGGTTCTGCAGTGGAAAGTGTTTTGAGGAAACAAATTTCAGGTAGAGAGAGTTTTGGGCAAGATTACAGCGAGAGATTTCTCTGCAGTGCGATAGATGCCTGTCTCGCCACACAGTCGCACTACTCTAGTGTAGTGTGAGTTAGAGGATATGAAATGTGTGAGATGAAGGTGTGTAAAAACAGCTCAGGGTCTCTGAGGCAATGAACATGTCAAAACAAATCAAAACAACAAACCTGAGTTGAAGTTAAGAGAAAATCAGAGGAAGCACCGAATCATCATTTTACACCATGTTGCTCTTACTGAAGCAGCCCTGCCACTTATTGTTTGAAATAATCAGTCATTTGTTCAATTGGTTTTGTATATATCAGGTCTACTCCCTCAAACATACAATATGTGATATGAGCATGTCAGCCAAACGATGTCCGAGACGTTACACCCATGCTTTATTACAACCCCATTCATTGTCTATGGGTCAACAACATGCGATTTTGGCTACGTGTGTGAAAAGTCTACATGGGAATGCTGAGAAAAATAATAACACACCTGTCTCAGTGGGGCTGCACGTTTTGCTGTACATTTCTTGACAGTGCACCCAAAAAGTTCTTTCGTTTGTCCATCTATAGCAAGTCTTCTATGTAGGACCCTAGAATTGAGTGTTTCCCTTTTTAGAAGTGATTCCACATAGAACTATATGGAATCTAGACCCATTAACCATGCAGAGAACCCATTAAGAACCCTGTTTTATTACAGCCCGTGTTCTTACAGCTGCAGTTGAAGCTCATGAGCTTAATCCAGGTGAGAAATACTGTGTTATGGGTCATAAAGTAAGGTAAAATGTTAAACTATAGCCTCCCAAAGTTTTATGTTATGAGGAGAGTTTATGTTCTTACTTTATAAAGGGTATTGAAAAGAATTTAAGTCCAAGTACATCAAAGATACGGCAGTGGAGGGAGATTTCCAAGCAACAGTAATCCTGATTTGTGTTATTAGAGAACTGCTGGAAGAAGACATTACGCGTTCTCTGAAATCACGGTACGCTGAAGGATTATCAAGCCTCTTTAAAAAAAAATTGTTCCTCAGCATTGCCAACTCTGCAAGAAAAGTGCTGGAGTTGTGCTTTCTGAAATGCCGTCTGATTTTTTTTCTCTCTTCTCATTTGCTGGGTATCGCAGTGCCTGAGATAATTAGGGTAAAAAAAAATCACTGATGCACACTGCACAGTCCTTAATGTAGCGATAATAAATGATCATTACACACAAAGCATTGTGTGTAGGCGTCGCGTGACCATAACGCTGATCTATTCGCTTAAAACACAGCTAGCTATAATTACCGAAGATAATTACACAATAATTATAATCAGATCGTGTGTCACTTCATTTCACAACCCGTAATGGCAGTCAGTATCGATAAATTGGTTCCAAGCTGTAACCTGGAGATTTTCTTGATGTATCTCAAAGAAAAATCTCACACTTGCTTGTCCTTATGCTTGTTTCCCAAATATATAATAAAACACGCTGTCGTCCATCTCTGTGCTCCGGTTCCCCAGAGCCATAAATTCTGAGGGGAGCAGATATGCATGTGTGAAAATCAGGGTTCTGTCCCATTTGTCATCAGATTCTGGGTAATGAGCGAGGAGGGCTGGATGTACTCGGTAATTATACAGAGGATGAACAGGTGGCTAAATCCCCAGCCAAGGTCCCTCTACTCATGCCGAATTATGAATTAGCAGCCTCAAATTAGCTGTGGCACCAAAATGAGACGCACGGCGCTGCCAACAACAATCGAGAGAGCGATGGAACAACAGCCTCCAGTGGTGCTGTGACCCGGGTATTTATTGGTGATTCTTACTGTAAGTTTCTTAATGTTTTTAAAAGTGTAATATGTGGAAATTCCTTTGGTCTATGACTCTATTAGTCAGTGCTAAAACCAAGAGTGTGTCCATTCAGAAAGCAGCTTTTGTGAACTTGATATCTGGTCAAGTTTGAAGGGCATTCATTTTGTGCAGACAATCTCATAGTTCAAAGTTTTATACATTCCAATAAACACAGTGGACCAAACTGTTCCTCCAGTGGAAAAGTGTGTTAGGCTAGTGTAAATCAGAGGTTTGTTGTGTAGACAACAAACATTTATTTGTTGATTAGCGTAGCAGGTATCATTTGTGTTGAGTCGCTTTGTGGTGGATTAAATAAAACGACCTCTCAGCATCTGAAGCGAGCTCATGTGGCCAACTTTCAAAATAATACCATACACTGCTGTACTCATAGCTCTCTGGTTGACCTCAAGGTTGTCAGGACAATCAATGTAGTAAATTTTTACTTAAACGTAGTGCTAAATGGCAATTAAAGTGCACGTGGACGTGCAAATCGTCGACAGCTTCTGTTGTAAAATGAGCGAGAACTGAGCCAGTAATTGCAGTGATTCATATTGACTCCTGTCACGAGAGGTTAACGAGCTTGCGTTTGAAGACGAAATATCAGGAAATCATTCTGACATCCTACCAAAGCAGCAAGGGTAAATGTAGAAGAAAATATAGTACCGATTAGAAGAGAGAAAAGAGGATTTTAAAGAATTAGATAACGCAATCCAGAGCACTGCACTCACCATAGTGACCGTGTACGGTATTCAGTACAAGATTCTTTCTCATTTTGCAGAGTTTATAATCAAACCGTTTGTGGAAGAAGAGTCTCTCCAGATGTGCGAAGAAGAACCAGGCGGAAGGTTTGGTATGTAAACATGGTTCTGCGAATAAGTAGAGGTCCACCAGGGAACTTGGGTCACTAAGGATGATGGGAATAGCATAATGATGAGTGGGATATATCCAAGGGACGGTTTTTTATCTTCACAAGATGATGATGTTTCTATTCATCCAGGGACGAACTTCCATATACGAAAGGCGCCCACGTTCTTTGGCCTTCAAGACACACCCACTCTGAACCATGCTTATTTCCATATATTAATAGTCAAATAGTCAGTACTTGTTTTTTGTGATTGTTGCAGCCAAAAATGCTTGATTTTACTGCTGTTTTTTGGTTGTTGTTTTTTTTTTTCAAAATTTGCTTGAATTGGCAAACTTGCACTTGCGAGAAATTGTTTTGCCTGTGTTGTTTGTTGGTAAATGAGACCTTTTAGCCGTACTCATGTTTGACGCACGTGAATCTAAGAGGGCTTTGGTGGAATGCATGTTGTGATGACTTCACATGGCGTGTCTCGGGCCAAAACTGCTAAAAATCTGTGGTAATTTAGTAAAATTGCACGGTCCTCTGAATATCATGGAGTTTGCTTGATTTTGATTTTGTGTTAATTTCTGCAATCGCAAAATCACAAAATCCTGGACGGACCGAAAAGTGGTGCCATGACCCTGGGGTGATCTGTAGGGAAATTCCTTATCCTAAAAAACATTGTGTCAGAAAAGCATTGCAGGAGGATTCTTCAGTAGTCATGAAGTCACATAAAGATTCCTGAAACTTTAATAAATAAATAAATAAATAAATAAATAAAGCTTGTTTTCCTGTCCGTATCGATGTATATTTTTAACTGCTAAATCACAAGCACGGAAAAAAGCTGCATCATTCTCTGCTAGAAATTTCTGGAACAATCTTAGTCCACCCCCCGTCAGCCTCAAGCCATCACACTGAGCCACAACACCAGTGTCCAGCCAGTGTAGTTTTTGTTCTTTTCTTCTCCGGGTTTTGCTTAGAGCCGACGGTTGTCCTGTGCTCAGAGCAACGCGTTAATTAAATTGCTTCCTGAGGCATGATGGAGCTGGAATTGAGTTTCAGGCGTGGCTGTGCCACCAGGGACTCCCGGCTCCTCACGCCCGATCGCTTTCTGCCGTCCAAGCTCGCGCACGTTCAACACATTTTTCTTCTCGAGAATCAAAATTAAAAGAAAGTTCTTTGAAAAAACACGATGCGGACATCTGTCTGAAGCATTTGCTTTGCTCGACGAGAGACAGCTGCGTTCACTTCCCGAAGACACTTCACGCAAATACGTACTGCTCAGTGGAAACGACCACTCATCAAATGCTCCTAATTAATGGAGGAATATTGTGTGTTCTCTCCCAGTAGTCTGAGAAACAAATCCCTAATACAAGTGATCACAAAAGATGTTTGTATTGCAATTCCTTACAATTCAAGCCCTGGCAAGACTATAATGCAGTTTCATTTTGCTTTCAGCTCAGATAATTGCTTGTTTTTATACTTCCTGTAGAATGCTAGCTAAGTCAAGAAGTACAACTAGCTTGTTAGTCAGAGTGTTAGCTAATTATCATAGCTTGCTAGCTAGAAATAATTCCACATTCAACTTAACTCAGAAGTGGGAAGTCTAAACTCTGTAATATATACATATTCACATTTAGTACATAATATTTATGAGCAACAAAGTCGGGGGACGGGGACGGGAAGAGACGGATGGACAGACATGGACACCTCCATTAACAGCGTTATGTTAGCAATAACTTAGCCAGCTAATGTTTCATAGTGAAACTGTCTGGTTAGTGTTCTCGATTTAGCCAAATGTGTCAATGTGATTGATCTAAAATAAATACAACTGAAAAGTTGGTGTAACCGTTTCGAGCCGCCATGTTGCCATGATGTTATATGCTGAACTCTGGCTTGAAGATGGCTTCCAAACCTTCAGAGTAGGAATTAAAGTAAGAAGTGTTGGTGGCATTTACTGTGGTATTTCCACAGGGAAAGGTCTTTTATAGATGTTTGCTAGGTCTTTTATAAATGCTAGAAAACAAACTACAAATTGACATTTTAAATAAAATGATTCTCTTGGCATTTGGGATGCTGAAACACAGCCTTATCCCAAAATAGTAATTTTCCCCTCTTAATAACTCATTTAAAATGGATTAAGCCGCTGTCACTTGTTAAAATTCAGACTGGAACTTTGGGCTTCAACTTCAAACTAATGCAGCCCCTGATTGAAACTTTGGAAGGACCATTTTAGAAAAGATAAGGAATGAATTCCTAAAATTAACACACCACATCCACCCCTAAATCTTCTCTTGAAATCCATATTTTCTACATTAAAGGTTTAAATCGAAGCTTTAGCCCTAGGCACTGCTTTTTAGTGCTTTCACGTCTATAAAAACGGCTGGCGCGTAGTCAAGGACAAGGTTTGCGCTGTTAAAATGGACGTCTCTCTGCTTTTACATTATCCCATCAAAGTGTTCAAGATCACTTAGACAATGCTAAACTGGAGGCTATAAACTTCCATTACCTTTTAGCTACATTAGCCGCGTAGCTCCGGGGGAAAACAAAAGAACTAAACTTCATGATTGATTACATTTCCTAATGCCACGTGGTGATGATTGGGATGCTTGCGACACACAGAACAAAAGAAGATGGGGGAAAAATGCATAAAAAGAAAATCGCTACAGCCTTGAGCAGACATCAGCCTTGAAACAGGATAAAACTTTCCATATGCGAAGAAACAGAAGAGCTTTTCATCTCACAGAGAGATCAGATTCTAAGCAAATACAAAAGAGCACATTGATTCTGAGCACATGGAAAATATGCTTGGTGTATTTCTGAGGCCGTGTGCTCCAGCCGATCTCAGGGAGAGTGCCAGAATGCTGCATATCACAAGACGGAATAACAAAGCCATTTTGTGGTTTAGGGTGCAGTGAGAGGTTACTGAAGGCCAAGCCCATCGTCCAGAGAGTTCAAGTTCAAATCCTGGAGATGACGCCACAGTTATCCATGGCTAGGAGTCCAGAGAGCAAATTTGGTCATGGTGTCCAGGTGGGATTGCCATACACTCTGTCCACTGTCAATCACAGCCAGAATAGCAGATCATGGGCATCTGTGAGCTCATGTATGCAGAAGAGGGCGGACAGCACTTTCCTACAAATGTGTTACGCCGCCCTGTGACGGAAAAAGAAGCACGTGTTAGCCTTCACCCTCCCTGTTTGGTAGCTTTCATACAGTATGATAGATTGGGGAAACAAAGAAAGCGGATATGGTGCACAAATAGACATCGTATAACGATGGAGATTTAGGTCATTTTGATTTCCGGAAAAACGCTGTTCTAACAGGACTGAGTTTGGTTCTTTGCGGCAGCATGGGGTGTATGGTCGCGCCATCTGTTCAACTGAGCCTCAGCTGAGGCCATGTGGTTAACAATACATATAAACTGTAATAACCCACAGTGCATTATGGGAATCGTGTGTAAAATGCTTGTATTTTGCTTGTATTTTTCTCCTTTTTAAGTCGCTTTGGATAAAAGCGTCTGCTAAATGAATAAATGTAAATGTAAAATAGTACAACTGAAGGGCAGGAATTATATTTGTAGAAGCCCAAAACAACAAATTATTGAGGAATTGTCGAAATTATCGATTGTCATAGTATCGAAAAGAAGAAAAATGTTTTGAATGGAGTAATTTTACTATAGGAAACTTTAAGATTCCGGATTCATCAGAAATTCCAGAAATATATAAAGGAATTAAGCTACAATTTTTTTTAATGTTAAATATGGTAAGTGATTATGAGAAATGATTGTTGTTGGGGTTTTTTAACTATTAATATAAAAAAATTTGTTTCTCATTTTATTTCGATAAAAGTAATGTATGTATGAAACCAAATACAATAAATGTTGCGTTCCTATGAAATTCCTCTTTTACATGGTTCTAGATCTACACAAACACAAGCATAATATTCTGAGGAAAACAATCCCCAAACAATCAGTTGATCAGTTTATTATTACTATTATTATTATTATAATTATTATTAACACACTGGTTTAAATTACATAGGGACAGATTTTGTTTGCACTTCATTGCAAAAATTAAAAAAAATAAAAATAAAAAAATCACACAAGATATCGAAAAACCACAACTGATTTACAGGAATTTAATTTAAAAAAACAAAACAAAAAACAAATTCAGCACACTTAGCAAGATGCCTTCGCAAGAGCACACGAACACAGGAGAAGCCTAAAATGATTATAAATGATTGCTTTCAAAAAATACATTTAAAAAAATGTTTTAATACCTTCACCTTAAGGTTAATTGACTCCTAATCACGTGTGAACACATTATTATATCTGTACAGATAAAATAAAAACACACATTGTGTCCCAAATGCTGATATGATAAAATGATTTTTAACTGGAGTTCACTCTAATATTTAAAACGTGAATGTGAGCCAAAGCAAGTGTGTGAAATGACTGAAGTACGTCCATTAATGTTGAAGTCTAAACCACATTTGCGTATTTAAAAATAATTGGAAACAGAAAAGGGGTGTTTACCTCCAGAATGTTTCATAGAAATTAGTTAAATAATTCTTTTTTTGAATTGAAAAATATGCTTTCCTGATCTGGATTTCCCTAGAATAAATAAATAAATAAATAAACAAATAAATAAATAAAATAAAAGGTCAAATGTGTCACGAATGTGGGATTGAGGCGGAAGCAGGCGCAAACTTGCGTTTTAATATTTATTGAAAACAAAGAACAAAACAACGAATTAAAGACACTAAGACTAATCAACATAAACACTACGGAATGAAACAAACACTATGGCATGAAACAAACACTAAGGTTACTATACAGAAACACTGCGACACAGAGACGTGAGTAAACAACAAAAGACAAAGACTACGTGAAAACAAGGACTATATATACACACACACACATTAGTGCTCATTAACCACTACGTGAAATAGGTGCATGAAAACATGTGACTTCGGGTGAGCAGTGGCTGATGGGACATGGAGTGTACAAACAGACTTGGGTGGAGACAAGAACAAAAACAAACAAAGTCCACGTGTTTAGAACTGTCATTGCTCTCTGCTTCCGGCAGAGCAAAGATGCAGTGCCTGCACCCAGCCACCAAGGTGCACCATGACCGGCAAAGGTGCAGTGCCTGCGTACAGCCACCAGGGGTGAACCGTGACAAAATGAAACAGTAGCACTTCATATTTTAACCAATTTCCACACAGTTTTCACAGAGTTCCATCTACCATTTAACACACACAATATGCTTATTATGATGCCAAAAATGCATGAAAACCAAGAATCTGGAGGTTGGAGAAAGTGTACACACAGACAAGTCGCTAGCAGTCGTATTTACTAGCTGACAGAGTGCAAGGGTGCTAAACAAATAGTAAATAATGTAGCTGACGTTGTGTTACTAACAGTACCTGTTAACGCTCATTATTAACTACTAGCATTTGGGACATATTCGCATTCTGAACTACAACTACATATTTCTTTCAATTCCAGCATTTGAGACACATAATTGGAGTTAGAAAAAGGTCACTCGATGCATGAAAGCAAACATTTCCAACACAAAGTACAAACATACATAAAAAGCACTTGAGGAGATCATTTTTAAAACAGGAACAAGAGCTAAATCGTGTGAACGTTCACATTCTCTTGGAGTATGTACAGACAGTAATGTTGCAGCCAAACTATTAAAAGGCATTATGAAAATAAAAAAACGAGGTGATGAGAGAGACCTTTTTTTTCCTATGAGAGAACCTCACAAACCGTGACCTGAAGTCTGCAAATAGGGAACTAATACAGAGATGTATCAGAGAGTGAAAAAGCACTGCTTTTAAGTGGAATGAAAAATCTGGTTCTGGATCAGAATGGTAAATAAGGTCTATTTAAAGGCAACATTATTGTTCACTGTGGTTTTTTATGTGAATAAAGCGAATCTTTTCCGTGCACAGTGTGTGTTAACCGTCGTCTACACGTCTACTTGTGCAACATAACTAGACCCAAAAGTCATGGCAGTGGGCAGGTTTACAGTGTGTGTGGGGGCAAGATATGAAGCTCGCGGGACAAAGAAATGCCACGTTCATCAATATTGGAGCATTCTGCAAATTTACTGCCTTCCATTCATTTTTCATCTTCACTAAATGCTTTATCTTGGTCAAGGTCACGGTAGTTGAAATGACTAATTTTGTTTATATTTTGGGAAATATAAGGATGGGCAGGTACAAACAATAATAATAACGGTTGAATTGGTCTAGAATTCCATCAGGATTGGTCACAATTTCTTTGGAAGTGGCAGAGATTAGGCAGAATTCCTTGGTTAGATTGGTTAGAATTCCTTTGAAATTCAGAATTCCTATGGAATGGGTGGGAATATATTGAATTCCAATGTGAGTAGGATGGATTAGGTAAAATTCCTTTGGGAGTGGGTGGAATTGGGCAGAATTCATATGGGAGTGGGAAGGATTGGCCAGAATTCATTTGGGAATAGGAGAGATTTAGCAGAATTCCTATTGGAATAGGTGGGATTGGCCAGAATTCCTTTGGGAATGAGTGGGGTTGGACAGAATGACTACAGGCAGTAATTATAGACCTACAGACCTGTATGGTTGGTGTAGCTGATAAAACAGTGACACTCTGTATGATCTGTAACGGGACTATAAAAACTAAACTTAGTTTCATTCTAGTTATTAAACAACACTTGAGTAATATGATTTCATAGAAGTAACTTCATAATAAAGTGTCATTTTAGGAGATTCAGCTCTTGCTGCTACGTTGTTCACTTTCATTTCTCATTTACAACTTAGAAATTTCATTTTAATAATGATCATAATCTATAAAGAAATCAAATTTCTTATTTTGCTTTGCCCTCTAGCTCAAACAAATGGGCAGAAAAACGTGAAACAAGAAACTATCACTCCTTTGCGTCCTTTGACAGATTTCACAATCATATGAGGTTGATTTTTTTTTTTTTTTACAAAAAAGGAAAAAAAAACCCTAAATGTAGTAATTTAAAAAATGTGTGTGGGTTAGTGTGAAGCTACAGCATTTGGCTAACGCAGATAACCATTAGCCTTGAGGTTTGACAAGAAAGAGCTTGTGGGGATTGGGGGAATCTGGCAGATTACGTTCACAGTAAACATGGGATAAACTTGGATTTGAACTCATCAATCAACTCTAGAACTACTTTCTACATTTAACAGACTGGGCAATGATTTTCCACCCAAACAAAAGAAAGAGTGTGCCTCTTACAAAAACAAACCCACAAGAAAAAAAAAAACATATGAAGGAAATTATTGACACCCCTGATGAACAATACAAACATTACATAAATGTAACCCATTCTTTTTTCCCCCCATAATTGTTCTCAATCTCTAGGAACTCTCTAGTGAGTATAGAGCATCTCCAGTTTCCATGCACTGTACACATGTAAAATCTGGGGAAAAAAGACAAAAAGCTTTCAAAACAAAAGAGACAGAAGGATTTTGACTTCCGGTAATGGATACAAAAAAGAAAGAAAATTCCAACGTAGCTGTCTGTACGTTACATGTCCTTGGCACATGAAACCGTACATCTCTGGCTGTTTTTAACACACTTAACCACCCACGTTTGCTTTCCCGTCTCTCATTTCACAGCACAGATGCTAACTTATTAATAATTTATCTATGGAAATGCTACAATAACACTTAGCTAAAACTTGGTATGGTAGGGAAATACCTTTCAGAGGAAACTGGAGGAATTCTGCTCAGGTTAATCAATAGGGCTCCAAATTTGCGATGTGTCCAACATGAAAATCTTAGGAATACACACAATGCATGAAAAGCTACAAATGATTTTTGTCATGAGATTCTTCGTTGGGGTTTGTTGGATGTTACATTTTTTTCCTATCATCCTATCAACACACCCAACATTCCCACCCAGGTACATAAACATACTCCTCTCACAACCTTCGTATGGCGCCCTAAGGGTTAGTCGTCCTATGACAAATGATCCATATTTAGTAAGAGAAGTGCTAAATTACAGATGATATTTCCGAAAGGTGGGCATGACTAAAAGGCAGGTCTTCATACAAGTGCATGCCGTGTAGCAAAATATCCACTTCTCTTATGTTCATTGGAATAATGTTCTCTTTATTGTGGTTTCTAAAATCGCACGTAGTTCAGCTGAGTACGCTCTCAGAAAAGCAATAAAACACTTGGTGTTAACGTGAAAATTAATCAACAACGGGGCAGAAAATGCTCTTTTACCACCCTGAAGCTGATATGTTCCTATGACAGTACATTCAGAAGAACATGTCATAGTTTTTATCCATTTCTAGTTACATCTGACAATAACGTTACGATAGTAAGCGTGTTGTTATAAACATGTGATCTGCATTATGAGACCTTCTAGCCAATCAGCTATCAGAAGAGTAAAGCTGACTGGTTGTTTCCAGGTGGAAATTTCCAAGAGCTTATTTTGTATTTGGTTCTCCAGATCTACTCTAAAACTCCCAGCCATGATAAACGTGAATAAATCGTTCACTATTTACTATAATCCTCTGCCATGTGTTTTTTTTGCACTTGGAGAAGGAAATTCCTATAAATCATGGGTTCTTAGGATGGGGATTGCAACATAGTCCTTGGGGGATCGTCATGTAATAAACAAAATAATTTTAATGGGTGTACAGTATGCAAGGTCTGCTTAATGGCATCACTGGCAGGCCTGATAGGCTATTGTTGCTTGGACTAGTGACATTAGTGGGAGTAGTGGGGGGAAAATGTAAGAACCCCTGCTATAAATGCATACACAATAAAGGTAAAGCACAAGATAGCATTGTTGTCTGTTTTTTAAATGCAAGACGTTAGTAAATACGGCTCATTTGTCTCTGGCTACCTTGTTTCGTACCTTCTCCAGAGATTTTCAGAAAACCTACATGCAGTTTATGGTGTGATGAGAATTGTCTATGTGCTATGGAATTGTCTTGTTGTCCTTAGAATCATGCAGTGTCCCACTACCATAAAACATCCTAGCAAGGCTCTCCTCATTCCGATGATATCCCATTAGACTCACGCTGTGACCAGTGAGTAATCATGATGGGTTTAGACGATTGTTCTGGCCTGTTCATTGCTGCTTGTTTGGGCATTAAGACAGGAAGTGTTTGGACCAATCAGGCCTCAGTGCTCAAGAGAAGGCGTCGTCCTGTGTTGGTCATGACAGCTGCCATTCAGGGTGGAAAAACTTCATGGGGTGTGTCTTGGCCCACTTGGCGAAAACTGTCTTCTCTGTTATGAAGCGGTGGCCACCGTAAGGGGCATTCTCGTGCAGGATATACTCGGCACACTCGTCCCGGCTTCCGGCTTCATAGTAGTGATACGGCACCTTCCTGTAGCCTTCAGATCTGAGAGCAAGAACATAAATAGAAAAGTGGATTAGATTGAGATTGTTCTTATGTTATGTCACTCATGACGTCATAAACCTTTAAGGGAAACAAAGCAATGCTAAGACGTCACTCTTGGGTTTAAAAAGTAGAAGGAGGTAGAAGTAGGTTCTCTCCAGAAGTGAATGTTTCCAATGGAACCCTGATTGACTCATCTTTCATCTTCAGTGAGCGCTTTATCGTGGTCAGGGTCACACTGGACCTGGGGAATGCTTGTTGCAAGGCACGCACACAACCCTGTACTGGACGCAAGACCATCGCACGCTCATTCACAACAAGGGGTAATTTAGATTTGCCAGTCCATGTATCGGAATGTGTTTGGGAGGAAATCAGAGAACCCAAAGGAAACCCACACGGACGAGAGCGGAGAAAATCCGATTATCCAGACAGACAGGATCCAAGGATCGAGCTGTGAGATGTGAGGCTTTCCCTTTAAGAATGCTAAAATATCCAAAGAACCCTTGAAGAACACTTAGATTGTAGCCATCCTGTGGCCATCAAGGCAGAGAAATCTGTCACAAGCTAAATCTCAAAAAAGTTATTTTTAATTTCAACTCAAAATGTCCAATGGATCTCCATCCAGACAGATTTCCTTTAGCCTCACAGCTCCACTGCAAACCTAAACAAGCTTTGGTTGACCAATCAAATCCGAGTCAAAGGGAAATCAATTCTTTAGCGCTCAAACACTCTTTACTGTTAAAGTACAAAGATTCAGCATGAAACTCTCCTGTAAAGTTACAGTATACTCTGTCTGTTCCATTCTGCTTCTCTTCTCAGCTCCTGCAAAGTTATAAACGATTTCAATCTCACTCCCCTGCAACACCCCGGAGCACCTGTTGGATTTAAATGACAGTGAAACCATTTAGGGTCAATTGCTACTACAGCCGAGCAGAACATTTTAGAACAGATGCCTTCCTCCGGCACTGTCTCGTTATGGAAATTGGAAATGGGTCCCCAGAAGATCACTGTTCCTCCGCTTTGCAACTTTAACTGGTGGCCGAGATGAGATTAGCAATAAAATGAAATTGGCTCATTGTTTTGGAGCAGGTGGAAAATGCATAATGGATGGCTAATTACAAATATACTTAGCACACCATCTTTAAGGCTATTCAGGCCCTGAGCAGTCTGCAGAGAGTAACGAGACAACCGGACTGGGAATTACGAAGCCATGCTGCTGACTAACGGGGTCGGGTGAAGCATGACAGCTTGTTAAGACAGCAGTAACCTGACTGTAAAATAAGATTGATTTTATATCACTAGACATAACTAGGTCAGACACTTTGGCATTACACATACAGCTTATGGCAGCAAAGAGATGTAGGAGCAGGAGGTAAGCATGAGCAGGAAAAATAAGTCCTCCAAAACGGTCAGCATGGGAAAGCGCTATGGGCAAGAAGCGTAAAATAATCCCTGCTCATATCGGCTTTATGGAGAATAAATATTGATTCAGTGTTGCTTTATTATCTGCATAAACTGTTGCTTTATGTATAGTCATGTAACGTTATGAAAAATTGCAATTATGAAGTAAACATCATGTGAGGTGAACCTACAGGTTGGTATTTGACACTGTTTTCGGATCAGGGTTTCATATCATCCAAGTCTCCTTTTTAGTCAGTCTCGATGCATCTTGTTAAGGCGAGCGTATATTTCACGAGTTCTGATGGGGCTGCAGTATGGGAAGAATACAAAACACTCATACAGGTATGGGTATTCAGAGACGAGTTACGCACGCCCAACTACGGACTTACGGACTCTTCTCCAGTGGTCACCAACCCCGCTTCGTTGAGAAAAACCAACCAAAATCTAACACAACCTGTTTTAGTTGATCAAGAACTTCTTAAGGCAAAAATTGGATGGTTAGGTGGGCACCATTATGGTTGGAGCTAAAGTCGTCAGGAAGGTAGATCTCCAGGAACAGGGTTGGTGACCACTACTCTACTTGTATTTCTATGCAAACTGCACAGAGAGCGTAGTTTGCATAAAACAGAAATATCTATCTAATCATTTAGGAATGATTCTCAATGGACTTGAACCCTTACCTTGCATAAGTAACAATATTTCTCACTTGAAGGCAAGGTTTTGTTTGCTTGTTTGTTTGTTTTTTAAAGGCAGTGGTCTAGACCAGTGGGATGGTGAATTCAGGCCAAAGGGTCTGTGATTTTTCAAAATTCTGCACAATTTTGAGTGGCCTTCATCTATAGGTCAACAACCCAAACACAAGTAGGCCTACAAACAATGTCAACATGGTCCTAATGTGTGCTTTTGGTGGAAAATTCAGGAATAAAAGCTCGAATTAATAAGCCAAATATTATTGTATACATTATAATATTCGAACAGTTTAATCCTGAGGAGGTTCCTGGAATATATTGTTAAACTGTTATACAGTTAAATGGGTCTCTGGCTGCATAAAGTTTGAGAACTCCTGATCTAGAAGCTGTTTTAAAGCAACCTGGACAAATTCATATGGATTTTCATCCAATCGGGTTCTTTTACACAAGCTAACTATAATTAAATTTCTCATTTAAACATCTTTTATTCCCTAGTAATGCAAAAAAACAAAAAAACATTCTAAGCATTCTTTTAAGAGTATTTCGGTAAAAGCAGGCCGTAACCCAACGAGTCTGTTATAGGTCTCAGAGGTTGTTGAAGCTGTTCTTCTGTCAGTGTACATGTCGAAACAAAGGTTAATCGTCTAACTCACTTGCAGTAGGTGTTGTTGATCATACCGTACACGTGTATCTCCTTGCACATGTCCATGGCTAAGATGAGGGTGAACCATCCGGTGCTCAGGTATGACCCCGATGTAATCCTGTCAACAACAAAAAAAAACACCCTTGTCAAAGATTACACTGCTGAGATTCACATCACGCCCAGTGATTGAGTCATGTTCAGTGGAATGAAAATCACCAGACGAGGTGGTACATCATCCTGGGTGAAGGAGCTACGGTTTAGATTTCAATCCTGCAGAGTAATGAGCGCTCACCTATTAATAAACATACATGTTTACATTTTTGTTTTTTAATTTTTATCCTCCACAGCCGTATGGCCTAAGCTATATTTGTGACTCGCATGCTGATTTGTCATAGTGGAGAACATTGTTTTGTTTGTTTCATAAGAAGCGCACTCAGACCTTTGTATCCTGCTCTAGCTACACGCTACACGGCTGCATTTGATGCTTCTCGTGAGTGAGAACGATGGGGACGGGTGCTAGCAGAACACCCTCTCGGCTTCTCGGATTGGGAACAAACAGCATCTGAGAAATGAACTCTGACAGCTAGAGTCATGCTCAAAGCAAATAATACACCAGGGCACCATGCTTCATGTGGCGCTTTTCCCTGCCACGCTCCGCAACCAAAAGCATCCCAACATCGCTCGTCGTCAATTCGGCCGGCACTTTCATATTCCTCTCAAACTTGGGTAATATGGACCATGCTTTGCGTCCTGGGCCTCCGCTGCCAATCATTTAGACAAAGTAGTGGGTTTCGTGCCTAGCGGCGGAAGTGATGGAAACCAACAGCTCGATCCATTTCGCAGCTCACTAAACTGCTATCCAGGCATTGTTATACTGTAGCTGACATTGTTCAACGTGAAAGGCATGCCCAGGGAAACATAATGCGTTTTTAATGGCCTATCTTCTGGCGGGTGGAGCGGCTTAAAAGCTCTGCTTTTAGAAAGGGTTAAGAAGAAGAAGAAGAAAAAAAAGAGGTTGAATCTTTACCTGATTCCCAATAATGCCTTGTGTGTTTAGCTGAAAAAAAAAAATGAACCATGACCTTAACGTCACTTAATGTCCACGCCTTAACATGCTGTGAAGAGAACACTACCACTTTTACTACAGATGCATCGATAACACTATCTTCAGACCACGCATGAGTAAACCAAAATGTGTAAACAGAAAAGCGAAACATTCTGAACAGACAAGGTTAGGGCTAACACAATGGCCCTGATTCATTATGTGCACGAATCAGACATTGTGTGTCTCTAAAAATTTCTCCAAATCCTTCTGGCAGTAGTGAAAGGACTCAAGTAAGGACGAAGAGACAGAAAGCAACAGAAGAGTCCAAAAGTGAAGGCAGATAAAAAATATATCTCACCACCATCTCTTTTTATTTCGGATTCCTTCCTTTCCTCAGAGACTCATTCATGCGTGCAGAGCTAAAGTGTCACGCCTTCGTGTTCTCTTAGCCTTATATTATTATCTTTATCTCCCCAAACCCGCCATCTTATGGATTTCAGCAGGCAGGAAATTGAGTTCCCAACATTCTTTATTACATCCCGGACCGACTTATACGGCGTAATGCCTACAGCTAGATTTGTACAGATCTGTCTAATACAAACACTAAGATTTTAACACTTTATGTACAGTGTGATTGCTTTAACACCAACACTTATGTCTCACCTCCACCACTTTTGTGATTACTGAACTATGTCCTTCTCTGGATTATAAAAAGGGCACGTTTTTCACTCTGGTTTAAAAAATTAAATAAAAAGGATAAAGGATAATTATGTCCTTACGGTCTGTTCTGAGGTATTCTATCAGGACATTTGGCTAATTTGGGTCAATTATATTTCAGTGAATAGGTGAATATGAAAAAATGGACTTCCACATTTCTGATTATGCAATTAATTTGCCAAGGTCTGTCCTCCTCATTTTTATATAATGTCCACTATTTAAAATACATGAAAATGAATGGGGTTTTTTTCTACTTCAGAATGCTTGCTATGTATGGAACAAAACACTCAGTCAGTCAATGATGTGGTAGTGGGATGAAGCGGAGTTGCTCTTTATTGATAGTTGATATTTATCTGTGGTTCTAAAGTGAGATACAGATATTTGAGGCGAGATACATCTATATGATATGTAACGCGCACACACTATCAGTTTGAGCCTGTTTGTTCAGAAACCTGACCCGATTCTGGCCTATTTTTAAGATTTTGATTATTTTCTCATCCAGTTCTCAAAATGTCAGCTTTTGTGCTGTGTCGATCAATATTATTATGAAACTGATGCCATAAATATTGACTGGACTCTCTCAAACAGAGGATTATGGAATTTTTGCCTTCCCTTTCATACTAGAACAAGAACTATAAGACCAAAGGTTACATGAAATTTCGCCCACACGGTCTGCCCTCGTGTGTGTGTGTGTGTGTGTGTGTGTGTGTGTGTGTGTGTGTGTGTGTGTGTGTGTGTATTATCCCGATTAGCAGCAAATAAAAAAAAATCTAAGAACTTTTCATTTATGTAGGTGTTTTGTAAAACTTTTGTAAAAGCCTTCTGACACAAAGTTTTAAACAAGGATTGGTGACTGTTAATGTACAATAAGGTGAGGTATACCTAGGCAAACAAGAACTAACACGAAACAGGTGAAGAGATATAAACGGGGCAAAGCAGTTGCAGTCACAGAAAACAGGGTCAAAACAAGAAACACTATGAACTGTGACTATGAACTGGGAAAGCGGAAAACCAGAGTGGACTAAATGAACTAATCTAAAGTTTAAACTAACTAAATCTATCAAGGAACATAACATTAACTATCTAACTATTTTAACTATACTATATCTAATACTCCGGGAGGTGGACAAGGAAGCGATCGGTATATATCCCAAACATAATCAGTGCTAAGTGCTAGCAACTGAGAACAATAAAGGCACACCCCTAACATCAACCAATAACAGAACAGGGAGGAGACCAAACAGAAACAAAAAAACACACGTGTCCACAGTGAACAATGTCACGGTTATCAACATCCGAAGAGCATGCGCTCGCTGAGCACTCGTGCACATAGCTCGTGCATGCCAGAAGTAGAGATTGTGACAGGGAGGACACAGGACCAAAACAGAAACCAACACGATCTATGCGCCATGGGAACCACAACGCATACGGGGAATCCATGTTAATCCAAGTTAACATTAAAACGCAACCTGATATCAACCTGAATGTAATCGGATTTTGTTCAAGTTCATACTAACGAACCCTAGCTCCACCCATAACTCAGCTTTACATGTGAATTGATACATATCTAAACGTATGAGACCATGGTTTTACTGTTTAGAGTACTAAGAGAACCTCAATGCTGTGACTTTCGATCGATTAAAAAAAAAACAACACAAAAAACCCAAAGCTGGTCAGGTGAAATAAATATAGACATGTTAGTTTTATAAAAAAAGATTTCAATAAAGATTCTTACAGTATGCTTTTTTTTCCCTATAAAAGCACTACACTAATTAGGTTCATGCAAAAAAAAAAAAATGATAAGATGCATCATTTCACTTGCAAGAGATAGTAAAGATAAAGAAAAAAATGTCAACAAAATTTACAAACTATTTATAGTAACGTGTAATGGTGGGAAAAGTGTATAGAGATAGAAACAGTTTCAAAAGCCAAAGATATTATATGGTCTAATGGGAAAATATTAAAATCTAAATATTTTATATTATATATATCTTGTTACATTTTATTATTATTTAATTTTTTTAAAGCAATCACTTGTAATCAAAAACTCTCCTGTGCTATTATTATCTTAACATTCACGCCTAACAAAAAACAGGACACGGTGCCAAAATGTAATATTTCATATTCCGAGGTCCAGGATGAATATTCGAGTGGTATGTTAGATATCGATGGAAAAAATGTGAGCTTGCAGGAGGTGCGAATCATTTCAGCATTTGTAATTCTACACACGTGACCTTTTTAGTAATGCCTCCTCCTAAGCGCGCTGAGTAACCACTAAAAAAAAACCGCATATAATTGATGGAGGCTTTTGAAATGCATTACATGCACGCTTTTCCTCCTTTTCAGTTTTTCACCCTGCTCGACTACAGGTCTTCCATCATCATGTCGCACTGAAGAAAGAATACAAAACATCTGAACCTCCCGAGGTTAATGAAGGGCCACGGCTGATGATTATCGAGCCGAGATTTTACAGACGGCTTACTGTAATTGTTGCTAAAAATAGACCAAAAATGAGTGTATAGAATGGATTTTCTAACGGTGACTTATAATTAAGACAGGTATACAGAAAATGAGAATAGGCTTATTATGATAATCACTAAACATTTAGTGTGATTTGAAATTTCACAATATTGTGTATTATTAAAAAAAATAAAAGAATAAAAAAAAAGTTGGGCAGCATTTTAACTAACAACGCACGATCTGCTGTAATGTAGAAATCGAGCATGTTTTAACATCAAAATATGAGCAAATAACTGGCGTTATTTACATTTTAACAGCTATAAACAGTCGCTCCATCACCAGCCTCTCTTTATTTTCTTTCCCGATGTTAATAAGACAAAAAAATGCAGCTACCAAGTGTTTCCGAGTCTCTGTCATCAAAATTTCAGAAAACGTCAAAGTTATACCTTTAGCTCTGACTGTTGTGAAGCGCTCACAATGGAGACTCCTTCTATAAATGTTAAATAAACGTCTCCTCAAAGAAAACATCCGATTAAAAATACGATTTGTAGCTGCACTTTTCGGAGCTGCTGTTAGAGAAAATTAACAACTTCCTACCAATCAGAATCGAGAACTCAGCAGCGCTGCGGTATAAAACGATGTAGCTCTTGCAGGCCGGTATAACAATCTGACACCGACACAAATCACTTTCATAAATTCTAGGCGTAAAATCCGTGATGGGAAAACGTATTAGTCACATCACCCACATAATCAGTGGCAAGGACGGGGTTATAAACTCGGGGAGGAAAATGAGGAAGAGAAACCAGCGAGCAAGGCTGGGGTAATAAACTTTAAAACCTCAATTAACAAAATGAATGACACGCATAAAAGACACATTCACCCACCCTTTACTTACAGCACTTATCTACTCTTACTTATCCTTTACGAATAAGTACAGTGTGGAATTACCGTATATAGCCCATCTGTTTCGCTGCACAAAGTATTTGCTCCCCCTTGTACCCCATCCATCAAGGGAAAGGGATCAGTACTGAGGATTTGGGTGGTCGACGTGATGTACGTGTTCAATAGAGAATTAATACCTCTAAAATAGTCTGAGTAATGAGAAGACTTATTGAAATTATGACAGTAAAATAATCGGAAAGTTTCTTTACTGCAGTAAGAATAATCAACGCGCATTCGTGGCTCCGACACCAACAGAATTAAAACGTACGAGTCTTGGGAAAGCTGAAAAGAAACTAGAGGTTTCCATTTGTCCTTATGTTTACACTTTTTTTTACACATTCCAGGCTCATGTCATATTTTGAACAGATTTTCAACGCATGTCACTGTCTTTAATTACTGTCATACTTTCAGTTTCCTAAACCTTGACGCCAACCCTATGTCTAACCCAAAACCCCAACTACAACTACAACCCTTACCACTTTCCAACCCTAAGCCAGCCAAAACCCTCTCCAACCCAAACCCCAACCCTAAAACCCCAACTACAACCCCTAACCCCTTTCCAACCCTAAGTCACAGCCCTAAACTCTCTCCAACACTATGTCTAACCCTAAAACCCCAACTACAACTACAACCCTTACCACTTTCCAACCCCTTTCAAACCCTAAGCGAAGCCTAAACATTCTCCAAACCTATGTCTAACCCTAAATCCCCAACTACAACCCCTAACCCCTTTCCTACCCTAAATCCCAACCCTAAACTCTCTCCAACACTATGTCTAACCCTAAAACCCCAACTATAAACCATAACCCCTTTCCAACCCTAAGCCCAGCCTAAACTCTATCCAACCCTATGACTAACCCTAAAACCCAACTACAACCTTAATCCCTTTCCAACCCTAAATCCTCTCCAACCCTAAGTCTAACCATAAAACCAAGTCAAACTCGAAGAACAACCATAAGCCCTCTCCAACCCTAAGACTAATCCTAAAACCTCAAATCCAGGTCTAAGCACAACCCTAAACCCTCTCCAACCCTAAGTCTTATCCTAAAACCCCAAGTCTAAGCACAGCCCTAACACCTTTCCAGCTATAAGACGAAGCCCAACCCTGAACATTTTCCAACTTTAAGCCCAACCCCAACTGCAAGCATAACCCTAACTTATATCAAAACCTCACGTAAATTAGTATTCGTTAATTGGGATCTTAATAAATAAGATCTTCTTCAGTGTCAGTTTGTGACTGACAAAACTGCTGTTCAGTCCCAAATTGTGCACACAGTCAATAACTGTATACCAATAAAGCAGCCTATATGGAGGATGCAACTGATAAAATGACCAATGAGTGTAGTTACAAGGTAATATAAGGTAACCTTATAAACTGGCAGCTCTGTTTATTTGATGTCCGACCATCATTATAATTGCTTAGAGTCACATTGAATGAAAGAGAGGATGAGAGAGAGAATCCATTAAGACTGAGTAGGTTTGTGAACCTGTAGCCTCTCTGTGGCCTGTTTGTTGTGCCTTCTTTCAGCTGGCCTCTATTGGTGCTCTGTGCGTATTTAGCCAGATTAATTCCAGACAAACAGTCAGTTCATCTAATTATGCCCTAATTACATTTGTCATGTTATATTATATGACATGCAGGTGCACTGTTCAGTGCAGTGGGAAATTGGTCTGATTCAATTAGACCGGGAGAAAGAGGAGTCCTGGACAGCACATTCTTTGTGCAAATGTCTAGGCTGTTTAATAAAAGCAGTGAGAGTTTGTCTGTGCATTTTAAGTGTACCATCCAAAATATCCTCTTAAATTAAGGTTTGGCTCACTTCTACAGGTCTATTACATGCAAGGGCGTAACCATGTTATGGACATTGGGGGGGTCCAAGCACTAACCCCCCAGTATCCAAATTTGATACTGAACTTTTGTATATGTAGAACATAGGCTTAGGATTACAGTTACTGTTTAAATCACGTGGTTTCTGAGTGATAGAAGCTCCCACAGCATGGGGAAACTGCTAAAATACATCACCGAACTTGCGTTGAGTCTGGGCGAAACCAAGTGTATAATTGGATGGGGGAGCACCGATTTCCCTTAACAAACGTGAATATATTAAAAAAGAATAGACATAAACAAATAGATAAATAAAATAAATAGAATAGATGAAGAAAAGACAGATCCGTTTGCAGGGAAATTTAATGCGGAACATATAGAGAATATTTTCTCCTGTATATTGGCGGGGACAGATTGGTATTTCCTCAACATTGGGGGGGGTCACGACCCCACCAAAGAGTGCGTGGTTACGCCCATGATTACATGGTTTAGTTTGTAGAACAGTTTGTACAATAGTGTTAAATGAAATTAGTGTCAAAGCTTAACCCCCCCACTCCAACTATAAACCTAATCCTGTCTCCATCCAAAAATTTAACCCCCCCCACTCCAACTATAAACCTAATCCTGTCTCCATCCCGAAGTTTAACCCCCACTCCAACTAACTCTAATCCCAAATCTTAACCCCCCCAACTATCAACCTAATCCTATCTCCATCCAAAAACTTCACCCCCCAACTATAAACCTAATCCTGTCTCCATCCCGAAGTTTAACCCCACTCCAACTAACTCTAATCCCAAATCTTAACCCCCCAACTCCAACTGTAAACCTAATCCTGTCTCCATCCCGATGTTTAACCCCCACTCCAACTAACTCTAATCCCAAATCTTAACCCCCCCACACCAACTATAAACCTAATCCTGTCTCCATCCCGAAGTTTAACCCCCACTCCAACTAACTCTAATCCCAAATCTTAACCTCCCAATCCAACTATCAACCTAATCCTGTCTCCATCCAAAAACTTCACCCCCCCAACTATAAACCTAATCCTGTGTCCATCCCAAAGCTTGACTGTCCCTCTCCCAACTTCAACTTTACAACCCAACCCTCTCTCAATACCATTTCTAGCTAGAACACTAAACCATGATTTATGTAGTTCTATTGAAACATACTGCATCACGTTTTATATCATCTGAGGATGGAAAAGCTGCCATGCTGCCAGCTCCTGATTATGTAACAAATGGCTTTACATCTCAATTTCAGTCTAAAATGGTTTTACAGATGAGAGCTAAATATAATAAGATTCTCCCAAATGAACTCCTTTAGTGCATGCAACAACAATTAAGATTGAAAAATCTTTCTATGAAAAAAAAGAACGTTTAGCAGAAACCGAGCTCTAGGGCAATTCTTACAATATCTGGAGTGAGTTACTGCCTTGTGAGGTCCAGCGGGTCAAATGTCCTTGTGTAGCTGCATAGTAATGTGACAGTGTGATTTAAGAGTGCTGTCCACTGTTATCTACACAGTTACCCATACCGCACACACAGGCTTGCAGCAGACAGCGAACAGCTATATATACTGCATTTTTGCTACCAAAACCTCAGGGGTAAGGATCTGCTCTGGATGACAAGAGCAGAGACACTATGTATACATTAGGAATACTGAAATAGTGCCAGATGTGAGTTAGAGAAAGGAAGAGGCAGGTGTGAGGAAAGAAAGCAAAAGAGGAACTGAGAAACCAAACCAGAAGAATCCAAGTTGTGTGAAAAGAACGATTAAGGGTTAAGGGGTAGAGTACCCCGCCTTGTGCCCCATGCTTCCAGGGATAGGCTCCAGGTTCCCCGTGACCCTAAAAAGGAGTTGATGGATGGGTAAAGTTACTGGTCCTAGCTTGTCACTTATTCTAGTGGTTAAGAGGGCGGAGTTGGTGCTCAGAGGATTCATTAGCAGTCCTATGAATTTTGCATGACCAGGAAGAATGATTCAAGAGCAAATCATGTGTTAATTAGGCGCTAGCATGCACCAGCATATTGGCTTTTAGCAAGGACAGACAATCAAATTCTCATACAAATTTCAGATTAGTCGAACCAGGTCAAGTCTAAAGTCAGTCAACTTAGCATTTCAGCAGTCATTCTTGCATAGACGATGCTAAATTAAACTGTCACATGACCAACTGGGCATGCTAATCACATCCCAGCCTGTGACATTGACCATAAGAGTCTCTACTTTTTGCATACAATATACAGGAGAAAATATACCCAATATACAGCAGAAAATATTTTCTATATGTTCCGCTTTAATTGTCCCTGCCAACGGATCTGTCTTTTGTTCATCTATTCTATTTATTTTATTTATCTATTTATTTATGTCTATTCTTTTTTAATATATTCACGTTAGTTAAGGAAAATCAGTGTGTGTCCACTCCTCCAATTGAACACTTGGTTTGGCCCAGACTCAACACAAGTTCGGTGATGTATTTTAGCAGCTCAGTCTGTAAGAAATGGAGACAGCAGCTTTTTTCCAGACAGTAAGTAACTAGACTCCTAAATATCTAGGCTAATGTCAGTTCCAGTTTTTGAACGGTACATTCATAACGGTACATTCACGTGCACATCCTCCTGCCGAGTTCACTGTGAACCCTCACGTTGTAACAGACTGTTATAAATGCGAGTGAAAGTGAGGAAAGTTTGGTGGGGGGGGGGGGGGGGGGGGGGGGGGCGGTCTAGCACTTGGACCCCCCCAATGTCCAAGCGCTTGGACCCCCTCAATGTCCAAATGTCCATACCATGGTTACGACCTTGCTCGAACGTATTCCACATCCCGCTTACGTGAGTGCATTTATATAAGAAACCATGTGATATGTGGAGCAGTCCCGGAAAGTAGGAGGTGGCCGATTAAAATATACAGTGATTTAGAGTTGTGTTTTAAAGTACCCACACATCGCAAACGTCTTCTTTTTTTCCGTTTAAAGTATCCATCTAGCTTTAAAGATACAATGTTTGGCTTAAGATCACTTGTCATTGCTTTTAAAAGGTCATAAAGGTCATAAAGAAATTCAAGAGAACTTGCTAACCCACAGTCACATAGCCCTCTGTTTTATGAAACGGGATATGCATCATGCATTTTTAATACATCTGTTCTCTGGGTTTCAAAACATTACCGCCTGTAGCACATTTTCTTTAGCAACTCTGACTTACTGTAAGGCATCTAAACTGAGCATCTCTGCAGAATATCTACAAGGCCAAAACTTCACAGGAGTTCTACCCGAGTGTTATATCACCACTCCTTGCCATAAAATGTAATCCTGAACAAAATGGCGCACCAAACCACCCAGCGAGCTCGAGGAAATCCGTTCATCACCCGCTTTGTTAGGCCTGCCATCACACGTATCCATAACACCACCACTCCCAATGAGAATATGGACGTCTGACACCAAGACTAATGGGCTGTCTCTCACACTTTGCCCCCGCAGATCCATGCTGATGGATCACATGCAGCTTGCCAGATGGAAATGGATATTCTGCCGTATGCTCAGTAGTCTATCTTAGTTTTGACAAGTCGCTCAAAACTTTGATCAGCCAAGAAGTGGATTAAAAAGATAAGCAATGCTGTTATTCAAAAAGGAACCCTGAATTCCTCAGGGTCCTGGTCTTCGCCCGCATATATTTATCATTTACCACATGACCTTGAGCACATAATTCACCATCATGGTATTGCTTTGCAGAAATATGTGCTTGTTCAACATCTCATTCTAATTTAGTCCCCCTCTCCCACTCTTCCGGGAAGGCTTTCCACTAGGTTCTGGAGCGTTGCTGTGGGGATTTGTGTTCATTCCTGAGCGTTCCTGAGGTCAGACACTGACTCGGCATTCCAGTTCATCCCAAAGGTGTTCAGTAGGGTTTGAGGTCAGGGTGCAGTGCAGGACACTCGAGTCCTTCCACTCCAACCTTGGCAAACCATGTCTTCATGGAGCTCGCTTTGTGCACATTGTCATACTGGAACAGGTTTGGGCCTCACGGAAGGGAAATTGTAATGCTACGGCATTATATAGAAGACGTTTTATAACAACATGTTTGTATCAACATTTTTGGTAAGAATGACACATGGGTGTGATGGTCAGGTGTCCACTGACCACAACATTGTCCTCCATATTCTATACTTCCATAGTTGAGTCTTATGGCTCATGTATATTTATGTTCAAGTTGTGTTACCTCTTTCATGTTCTGATAAAAAATGTTTTATTTATTTCTTTAGTTAGGTTATTTGTTTATTCCTCTACTACTGGCAAAGTCTTTGTACTTCTCAGCATTTTACATGGTAATTTATTCCCCAATGGTTTTTTTTCACCCTTCCTGGGTTTCAGAGAATTTCCTTTTATCTGTATTGAAAATGAAACCCAGTGTACATTAGTGGTACCTTGTGATCAAAAGGACAAAAAAGCAGCTATTAATATATTGTGTCCTAGCTTGAAACGCAGGCTATTTATTAGCTACATCTAACTAGTCCTGTCGAGATTTCCTTGAAGATTGCGTGATCTTTCCCAGTACGCGTGTTTGCTTTATATGAAACACGGCTTGCCAAACAACCGCACACCTTGAAGTGATTTAGGCCTATTCCAGTCAGCCGTTGTTCCAGGTGATACCAAAATCATCTCCCCTGCCGATGTCACCTCGCCGCATGTTCTCGTCACAGATGACAGCTTAAAGTCTTTCTCTGCGCCTAAAATGTGATCCAAAGCCGAAGCTTTGCCACCAACTGTTCCCCAATGCACCAGGCTGCTCTATTACAACTGAATTATTGTCAATATTACACACACATCTGCTCATCACCATGTCGGCTCACACACACTTTTCCTACCGCGGTAAATGTATGTCTCTGCAACACGCCGTTGCCTGTTGGTTTCCTTTCCCTGCACAAGATGCTATTAGACAAAAAAAGTAATCGTCTCTAGCATTCCTGCTGCTAATTGGATTGTTTTATTTTATTTATTTATTTTTTGTGCGATTTTTTTTTTTTGCTCTTACATACACGAAGACGTTCACCAATAATATTGTAGTAAAATAAAATGAAAACTGTGAATTATAGCAAGTGAGAAGTGAACGAGAGCGTGCTCTCGCATGATGTTAACCGCACACACACACACACACACACACACACACACACACAAAAAGAATACGATGGATGGAAAGAAGTGCGTGTCAGGAGCACAAAAGCAAAAACTCAATAAATTAAAGAAAAAGGATTAAAGAAAAAACAAATTATATAAATATATATATATATATATATATATATAACTAAAATTAAAACTTTAAAAATCATATTTGTTACTTAATCATATAAATATTTAATATATAAAACATTAAATATATAATTAAATATAACATATTGCAACTCAAACCCCACCTTAAAACTTTTCATGGCGCCCCTGGGCTAAGGGTGCGCAAACCTTTGCATTGGACTGTACAGCTGTTTCTGAATTCATGAAGTGCCACTGCGCCCTCTGTCTTGTTGTATTACTATGTTTTTGCCAAACAGACACACACACACACACACACACACACACACACACACACACACACACACACACACACCATTGCTGGTTCAAACAAAATACATCATCATACTTAGCATTAACTAGCATTCTCTCTCTCTCTCTATCAGCATTCTCTCTCTCTCTGTATTTCTCTCTTCATGTCTCTCTCTCTCTGTTCATGTCTCTCTCACTCTCTCTCGCTGTATTTCTCTCTTCATATCTCTCTGTCTCTCTCTCTCTCGCTGTATTTCTCTCTCTCTCTCACTGTATTTCTCTGTTCATGTCTCTCTCTCTCTGTTCATGTCTCTCTCTCTCACTGTATTTCTCTCTTCATGTCTCTCTCTCTCTGTTCATGTCTCTCTCTCTCACTGTATTTCTCTCTTCATGTCTCTCTCTCTCTGTTCATGTCTCTCTCTCTCTCTCTCTCACTCTCACTGTATTTCTCTCTTCATGTCTCTCTCTCTCTCTGTATTTCTCTCATGTCTCTCTCTCTCTCACTGTATTTCTCTCTCTCTCTCTCACTGTATTTCTCTCTTCATGTCTCTCTCTCTCTCTGTTCATGTCTCTCTCTCACTGTATTTCTCTCTTCATGTCTCTCTCTCTCTTTCTCTCTCTCTCACTGTATTTCTCTCTTCATGTCTCTCTCTCTCTGTTCATGTCTCTCTCACTCTCACTGTATTTCTCTCTTCATGTCTCTCTCTCTGTATTTCTCTCTTCACGTCTCTCTGTCTCTGTTCATGTCTCTCTCACTCTCACTGTATTTCTCTCATGTCTCTCTCTCTCTCTCTCACTGTATTTCTCTCTTCATGTCTCTCTCTCTCTGTTCATGTCTCTCTCACTCTCACTCGCTGTATTTCTCTCTTCATATCTCTCTGTCTCTCTCTCTCTCGCTGTATTTCTCTCTCTCTCTCTCACTGTATTTCTCTCTTCATGTCTCTCTCTTTCTGTTCATGTCTCTCTCACTCTCTCACTGTATTTCTCTCTTCATGTCTCTCTCTCTGTATTTCTCTCTTCACGTCTCTCTCTCTGTTCATGTCTCTCTCACTCTCACTTTATTTCTCTCATGTCTCTCTCTCTCACTGTATTTCTCTCTCTCTCTCACTGTATTTCTCTCTTCATGTCTCTCTCTCTGTTCATGTCTCTCTCACTCTCACTGTATTTCTCTCTTCATGTCTCTCTTTCTCTGTATTTCTCTCTTCACGTCTCTCTCTCTCTGTTCATGTCTCTCTCTCTCTCTCTCTCTCACTGTATTTCTCTCATGTCTCTCTCTCTCACTGTATTTCTCTCTTCATGTCTCTCTCTCTCTCTGTATTTCTCTCTCATGTCTCTCTCTCTCACTGTATTTCTCTCTTCATGTCTCTCTCTCTGTTCATGTCTCTCTCTCTCTCTCTCACTGTATTTCTCTCTTCATGTCTCTCTCTCTGTTCATGTCTCTCTCTCACTGTATTTCTCTCTTCATGTCTCTCTCTCTCTCTCTCTCACTGTATTTCTCTCTTCATGTATCTCTCTCTGTTCATGTCTCTCTCTCTCTCGCTATATTTCTCTCTTCATGTCTCTCTGTCTCTCTCTCTCTCACTGTATTTCTCTCTTCATGTCTCTCTCTCTCACTGTATTTCTCTCTTCATGTCTCTCTCTCTGTTCATGTCTCCTTCTCTCTCTCTCTCTCTCTCACTGTATTTCTTTCTTCATGTCTCTCTCTCTGTTTATGTCTCTCTCACTCTCTCTGTATATCTCTCTTCATCTCTCTCTCTCTCTCTGTATTTCTCTCTTCATGTCTCTCTCTCTCTCTCTTCTGTATTTCTCTCTCTCTCTCTCACTGTATTTCTCTCTTCATGTCTCTCTCTCTCACTGTGTCTTTTCTGTCTCTGTGTGCCATGCGATATCTCTCCTGTTTTTTGGTCTCTATCTCTCTGTCTTTCTTTCTCTCTCTCTCTCTCTCTCTCTCTCTCTCGGTGTCTCTCTATCTCTCCTGTTTTTTGCTCTATTTCTCTCTCTCTGTCTCGTTCTTTGTGTCTCTCTCTACCTCTCTTCTGTTTTTGGTCTCTCTCTCTCTCCCTCTCTTTGTTTTTTCATCGACTCTCTATCTCTCTGTCTTTCTCTTTCTCGCTTTCTATTGCTGTCTCTTTCTCTCTCACCTGTCACGGCCCGTCTCATTCTTGAACACGTCATCGCAGTAGTCCATGCGCTTGTCAGTGGTGACGTAGATGCGAGCGTTGGGGAAGTCAGCGGCGGCTCGCCGCAACATGTTGTATATGACACCACTCCCGTCCGGACTCATGTTGCGCCGCGGCCCCCACACCACGTACACAGTACCGTTGGACGCCGGGCCAAAGAAGTGCTGCGGTTTGTGCAGCAGGAGCGGCACGCTGGTGTGTGAGACCACACGCAGGTTTGTGCGGTTGCCCACGTCCTTCTCGTACCTTTGCGTCGGAGCATTGTTCATCCGCCAAACGCAGTTGGCACGATCGATCTCGGCGCCTGCACCTCGACCCAGCACCTGACCTGAGCTTGACACCACACTGCACACATTACAGCTCAGCTTCAGCGGCTACACAGAGAGAGAGAGAGAGAGATAATAGTTTAGAGAGACAATCAGTTTGCAACCTTCAAGATCCTGACGCTTGTGGCCAGAAAAGTGTCCATTACGTATCAGACACACCATGAGTGCACCAGGACTGGGGAGTGTACACTGCTATAACCCAGTGCGTGTATGTTGAGTGAATGCTGATTAAATACACAGTAGGTTCACCCCAGGTTGAAGAAAGCCTCCGTGTGAAAGTGCACTTGTCCGAGTAGACAGTGAAGCTAATCGTTGGCGGAGCGAGAACAGAACAGAACGCTGCCACTGCCAGCAAAACACTCGGCTGCGCCAACTGATCTGCCGCCAACCATCACCCGAGTCTGAGCGGTATATCCATCACTCTGCTCTCTCCGTTTAGGCAGCCAGAGTAGAGGATAAGTGCTGATTGATGTTGGACAGGTCCCTCCCTTTAAACTAGGGCTTGTTCTTGCTTGATGCTCGGCTGAACGTGGTCGAATGAGCCTCTGACTGACAGTGATGGAGGCGTACAGTGCCATGCACAGAACGTCACATTTCATTTAGGAACTGACTCCGATACTAAAATTTTTTAAACGTGTACTTTAAAATGTGGGACACACTGTACAGTACACTCTTAGGAAAACTTGTATTATTTGTGTTGTAAAAAAAAATAGAGGTATGATGTGGATTGGCATAAATCGGAGTTACTCTTCCCACCCACCCCGGTGGATTATTTTCCATATTTTAAGAGCACGACCAATTTTCCAACAATTACAATTTATAGTTACGTTTAATACTGTGCAGTGTCCGTGAAACATGTTATGCTATAGCAGCTCATCAGCCTTTCTTTTTTTCTTCTTCTTCTTCTTTTTTTTCAGCTGGTCAAGCGTTAAGCGTAAGCACAACGAGACTATCAGAAACGTCCGAGGTGAAAAGGAAGAGGGGTGAACAATTTTCAACAGAGCGGAGCCTGCTTTTCCAGGGTCTCTCACATAACCCTATCGTATTTTCTAAGCCTCTTAGTGGAGGCAGACAGTCTGTGAACGCGCTCTGGTGCCTGTATTAACGCGCGGCGTCTCGCAGCCCGAGTCCAATCTTCACAGCTCACTGCGCACGATCGATCGGGCTGGCCCTGCCAAAAGCTACATCGCCTACATCATCACCGAGACTCTACACACTCGCATCTGACCTGATGCTAAAACGTTTCCCTGATTGATGGTAAAGCCCTGATGTAGTATATTATAAAGGCATATATTAGGATGCAGGAAAAATGATTTAATTGGATGGCAGGAGAGGGCCATAATGCAAAATCACCCTCAAGGACTTTTGAGCACTAGGAGCATTATTAATATTAATATAACAGCAAGCATAGAACCATCCACTACCACGATTATTGGATATGCTTTCCATTATTTACCATGAAAATCTTAACCCTCAGATAACCTTTTTTCACACTTAGGTTTAACTTTCAATAAAATGACCCCTATTTCGAATCGATGTTGTTGGTGTTTATTTTATAGGGGATCTTTTTTTTCTCCTCACAGTATTGTACCATCAAGCAATGAAATCATTTTCAAAACAATAAGGTAGGCGAAAGGTCAAAACACAATCGTCGGCTGTTAAAACGTGGCCAAAGGGTAATGCAAAGAATAAACCGATATAAATACAACAAAGCCTCAGCGCTTGCAAAAAAGCTGGCAAGACTTCGTAAAAGAAACTGAAAAAGAAGTTAACAATAACCAAAACCAGGACGTGAACAGAGTTCTACGTAGAGGTCACACTGAAACTCTGGTGACTCTGACCTCTTGTTGGCTGGGAAGAGAAGTGTCCTGAGCTCTCATTAAAGCGCCGCTGCATCTCTGTCTTTAGCTAGAGGTGATCAGAAAGCTAAATCCCATTGCGCTGTAGATTACATTTACATTTATTCATTTAGAAGATGCTTTTATCCAAAGAGACTTACAAATGAGACTTACACACTCACACACCAATGGTAGCAGAGCTGCCATGCAAGGTGCTAGCTTGCAATCAGGGGCAACTTAGGGTTCAGTGTCTTGCCCAAGGACACTTCAGCATGGGATCACCCGGGCCGGGATTCGAACCACCAACCCTACGATTAGTGGACAACCCGCTCTACCGACTGAGCCACAGCCACCCGGAATCGGAAGTCCAAAGTGTGCGTTTGCACTACGCATTCCGACAACAAACCACACACAAACCACTGACCTCCTTCGACACCTTTATTTATAAAATGGGCTTATAAATGTGAAGTAAAATTGTAGTACTCTTGAAAGAATGAATGAATGAATGAATGAATGAATCTTTATTGATCATATGTACATATGCACAGTAAAATTATTTTCTACACATACCCCAGCATGTCAAGAAGTTGGGATCAGTGTGCAAGGTCAGCCATGATACAGCGAACCTGGAGCAGAGAGGGTTAAGGGCCTTGTTCAAGGGCCCAACTGTGGCAGCTCCTTCCCCCGACCATCCGCCTTAACTGCCAAGCCACCATTGCCCCACCACTGTTCTTTACTCTTGGGTAAAGAACAATTCTGCTGATCTGCTGGTATTTTCGTTCACACCTCTAGAGTTTATATAGAATTGGGTGAAGAATGAACCCCAAAAAAAAAAAAACATAAAGTGTGCAGCAAATCTACAGAAAGGAAACACCTGGTGGCCAGGCTGGTTCAAGCTAATAGGAAGGCTACGGCAACTCATATAACCACTGTCTACATCCGTGGTGAGCAGAAAAGCATCTTGCATCACATTGAACCTTGAGGTGGAAGTTCTATTACAGCAAAAGTCCACCAGGCTTCCACTCGTCCTGTCAGCAAAGAACAGGAATCTGAGGCTACAAACTGGACTGTCCTTCCAGGATTTTCATTCATTTCTGCCTTGTGAAGCTGCAGTCAAGCTTTTGATTCATCACATTGCTTAAATCCATTGCTTAAACACCAACTGGTAACCATTTCTACATTTGTGTCTGGTGCAGATTGACGAGGACAGTATGCGACACAATAGTACACGATCTTTCATCTTTCATCTTTTATACTAATGACTAATGCCTTAATGAATGTGAGACAGAGTTCAGCACCATAATGATAATTATGATGACTAGTAGAAGAAAAATCCACTTCTGTTAAAGAGTACAAGGCTTCTTTTAAAAAAAAAAAAAAAAAAAAAATTCTGCACCAAGAACATAAAGTAATAAGGTAGTGCTGTTTTCGCAATATTAAGAAGACATTTTAGAAAGCAGCGAAGCCCAAGACTTAAAATAGACTACGGTCTGGCCAAAATGAATGTTTATTCATTTTGCTTATGCTTCACCAACTTGAAGACAGAATCCAATTTTAAATGATTAGGTCTGAAGAGCTTGCAACTTTCTGGTCATTAACCATTGATGTATATAGTTATGAGCCGATTTAACTGGTCAGTACCAGAACCTGTTATATATATA
>JAFFST010036526.1:78153-98112 GCA_022414735.1 Noturus placidus
CCCCCCCCCCCCCCCCCGAACTGTAACTACGAGCACTAAATCGACCCCTCCCCCGAACTACAAGCACTAACTCGACCCCTCCCCCGAACCGTAACTGCAAGTTTTTCAGATGGGGTGACGAAAAAAGTTACCGGTGCAGCACGATTGCATTTTCAATAATTCCAGTCCAGCTAGTGTATAATAATTCGTATAAACTGGGTATGAATACAATCGTATCTAAAGCTACGAGCAGAAACTCCACCCCTCAGGACTATTATCAAGATTCACTTTCAGAATTCTGAAGCTTGTGGCCAGAAAAGTGTCCAAAACTTATACACTGTTGTAACTCGTGAGCAGAGTGTCCAAGGATGAACTCAGGATCTGATGGAGTTTATATTTTTTATAGTTCTTGCTTTTCATTCCGATTTTCTCAAGCTCTGTTTCCAAATCTCCACGAAATCAGGGGAAGCGCGAAGGCACGTGATGCTCCTTTAAACGCTTCGAGATTCGAAATGAATTGAATTTTTGCGCCGCGTTCACGTAACAATTCCCAGAGTTCATTCAGAAGCTGCTTGCACGGCTGTAAGATAACGGGCATCATGTGGGGAAGTGCTACCCGAGAGCTCTCCGGCGTGAAAATGACATTAGCAATGCAAAAATGTGTGCGCTTCCTGCACTCACGCTCGAACGAGCTGTTAAAAATCCAATTCCGGATAATCACGAGAGTCGGGGGAATGTTTACCATGCACTCCGCTTTCTCCTGTTCACCTCTCACACTGAGGCACCTCATCATTTCTGCCAGGACGTGCTTGTTAGCTTTGCGAAGAGACAAAATGGAGGAATAATGTAAAAGCTCGAGTAATAATGTCGCCTCTCACAAATCAACACCATCTGAACTGACACTGAATAACACTGAGCATCAGCTTGTAAAGACGTGGAAGCTTCCGATGCTTTGATAAGGACATCCAATGCTGCTACACATTGCATTTTTTTCCCTACAGAAAGCTACAGTGCATTAAATATGCAACGTGACACAACAAAGTTCCAAGAAGAGCCACGTTTTAATTTTTTTGTTACACGGCAATGTTGGAATATCCACTGTCGGAAATCTCCTCATATTTGCTCACTAACAAAAACACCATTTTGTGGTGCCATTTTGTTTGTTTTTCTCACTTGACCTCCATTTTGCAAACTTCTACTTCCATACTTTTCTGAAAAGTTCAACACACACATGCACGCTAGCAACACCAAGTTTGGTGAATTACAGTGCATCAGGAAAGTATTCACAGCGCTTCACTTTTTCCCACATTTTGTTATGTTAGTCTTATTCCAAAATGGATTAAATTCATTATTTTCCTCAAAATTCTACAAACAAAATCCCATAATGACACCGTGAAAGAAGTTTGTTTGGAGTCTTTACAAATTTTATTAAAAATAAAAAACAAAAAAAAAAGCACATGTACATAAGTATTCGCAGCCTTTGCTCAATACTTTTGTTGAAGCACTTTTGTCACCAATTACAGCCTCAAGTCTTTTTGAGAATGATGCTACAAGCTTGGCACACCTTTTTTTGTGCAGTTTCTCCCATTCCTTTTTGCAGGACCTCTCAAGCTCCATCAGGTTGGATGGGGAGCGTCGGTGCACAGCCATTTCCAAATCTCTCCAGAGATGTTCGATCGGTTTCAAGTCTGGGCTCTGGCTGGGCCACTCAAGGACATTCACAGAGTTGTCCTGTAGGCACTTCTTTGTTATCTTGGCTGTGTGCTTAGGGTTGTTGTCCTGTTGGAAGATGAACCTTCGCCCCAGTCTGGGGTCCAGAGCAGGTTTTCATCAAGAATGTCTTTGTACATTGCTGCATTCATCTTTCCCTGGATCCTGACTAGTCTCCCAGTTCCTGCCGCTGAAAAACATCCCCACAGCATGATGCTGCCACCACCATGCTTCACTGTCGGGATGGTATTGGCCAGGTGACGAGTGGTGCCTGGTTTCCTTCAGACATGATGCTTGCCATTCAGGCCAAAGTGTTCAATCTTTGGTCTGAGAATCCTTCAGGTGCCTTTTGGCAAACTCCAGGCAGGGTGCATTTTACTGAGTGGCTTCCATCTGGCCACGCTACCATACAGGCCTGATTGATGGAATGCTGCAGAGATGGTTGTTCTTCTGGAAAGTTCTCCACTCTCCACAGAGACACGCTGGAGCTCTGTCAGAGTGACCATCTGGTTTTTGGTCACCTCCCTTCTCCCCCAATCGCAGTTTGGCCGGGCGGCCAGCTCTAGGAAGGCTTCTTCCATTTATTGCTGATGGAGGCCAATGTTCTCATAGGGACCTTCAATGCTGCAGAAATGTTTCTGTACCCTTCTCCAGATCTGTGCCTCGATACAATCCTGTCTACAGACAGTTCCTTGGACTCCATGTCTTGGTTTGTGCTCTGACATGCATTGTTAACTGTGGGACCTTATATAGACAGGTGTGTGCCTTTCCAAATCATGTCCAATCTATTCAATTTACCACAGGTGGACTCCAATCAAGTTGTAGAACCATCTCAAGGATGATCAGTGGAAACAGGATGCACCTGAGCTCAATTTTGAGTGTAATGTCAAAGGCTGTGAATACTTATGTATATGTGCTGTTTTTGTTTTGTATTATTAATAAATTTGCAAAGATTTCAAACAAACTTCTTTCACTTTGTCATTACAGGGCATTGTTTGTAGAATTTTGAGGAAAATAATAAATTTAATCCATTTTGGAATAAGGCTGTTACAAAACAAAATGTCGGAAAAGTGAATTGCTGTGAATACTTTGAGGATGCACTGTAGCTGTATTAATGTTGGACTGGCAAAACACACAAGCTTTTTCGACCTGTAGGTTAGATCAGTGGTTTTCAAAGTGGGGGCCACAGCCCCCTTGGGGGCCGCCAGGGGGACCTCAACAATTTGGTGTGAAAAATAAATTCTCACTCTCAGACAACCCCACACACACACACACACACACACATACATCAATTCCTAATGTAATGTAATGTAAATATGTAAAATGTAATTATTAATAAAAAAGGGTGGATATATTCAGAAGTCTATATTTTTAATGTGTTTTAAAGGGCCTCGGTCAAATGTTAATGCCATTTGGGGGGCCTTGCCCTGGAAAAGTTTGGCAACCACTGGGTTAGATCTTGACTTTATTCACCATTTGACCACAAATGAGCTTTTAGTTCTTCTAGTGTAAAAGGCATAACATATAAAAAAAGATGTTTTGTCTTTAAGTCTGATTGCAATGCAACATGGGAAGTTTCCATTTTCTGTTAGATGTTGGATGAGCTCCAAGTAAATTTCTGATGGACCCACACGATGAGCTGCGAATCATACTCCTTGAATTAATTAATCTCATAAAGTTAAATATATATCCACGGTTAATAAATACGAGTCCGTTTCCTAACTGCTCTGAAAACAACCACATCAGTCACCCACTAATGTACAGCTTCAGCCAGCAAGTCAGGGCTCCTGCCGTGGCCTGAAAATGATGAGGGTCCAAATCTGCTGTGAAGCTTTAAAATGTGCTCAGAGAACCTGGAAATGTGTAAAAAGTGCCACGAGCATGAGATAAGTAAGATTCACTGAGTGGCCAAAGCTGGCAAACTTTTATCCAAAATGATCCCGTTTTGTTTCTGAGAATGGCTGATGATGGTTGATGATTGCTCATTATTGTTTCCTCACTTCCATTAAACCATTTGCAGGTTTATTGCGATGCGCTTGAAACCTAAATGTTAACTCTAGCGCGGTTTGATTACAGTGAGCAAGTGATTCGACCGTGCATTGAGTCTTGTGCACTTGTAACTGTATGTAAATCAAAATGGCTGCTAAATGAATACGTGGAAGCATTCAGTGCTGATGTTCTGAATTATGCGTCACTCTGTATGTAAGTGGCTATAAAATTCCCCCCTGCGGTACCAGCCATGACCAGCAGATGGCCCCAATCCTCATGGAGGAGGAGAGCATTATGAGTCCAGCAGACTCTTCTGGTGAAGACTGGTGCTTTTTAATCAGCTCTCCTTGTTCCACCTCAGCTGATATAAAAACCAGAACGAGCCTTTTCCCCTAAAGAGCATGTATTGTGGTTTAAAAAACACACCAAATTATTGGTTCATCGTTTCTTCCTATAGCGCAGCGCTGTTGAATTCTCCATTCTGAATGGCAGAAGGTGTGGATAAATTTTCTGACAGAATAGCAGCAGGTTATAATATGTAACAGTTTCTATAGTAACAGCTCATTTACAGGGACCTGTACAGTGGACTCTCCACATAAACTTCTAAAAAATAAAAACGTATAAATAGTTGATATGATGACTTTTATGTCATATGCGCTTTAAGATACTTACAAAGGAATGTAGGAGCACCACCATGAAGACGTTTGAAAATCAATTCTGTAAGACACAGGTAGCCAGTGAATTGATTTAAGTGCCGGTGTGATATGATTCCTTAGATTTATTTTACATGGTCAGGTGGGGATCGCCTCAATCATAGCATCTGCGACAGAGGCCATATTGTGCCAGAATGCCCACCACACACTAGCTATTAATGGAGTGGAGAGTGATGTAGACAGTTCAGAGATGGAGATTATTAGGAGATTTTCACCATAACACCAGCACTATACGCCTGATCTTTTACCAGAGATTTTTAATGACCACAGGGTGTCAGGACCTCTGTTTTTACACCTCATGACAGACAGTGCTGTTGTTTTTACCTTATCTTGTCCTCGTCACTACACTGGGGCATTAGGACCTACACAGACCACAGTGTGAGCACCACCTCCTGGGCTCACTAATACCACTTATAGCAGCAACCTTAGTTTTCCTCAGGAGGTCTCCCATCCAGGAACTATCCAGGCTCATTCCTACTTAGCTTCAGTAGGAAACCAGGTGAGAGCTGCAGGGTGATATGATTCTTCAGTCTAGTACCATCATCATTGAACTCTTTGTAAGTGTTTAATGGCGCTCTTTGCTAAGCCTTTTAGCAGTTTCCTCATTTGAGAGAGTGGAAAACAACTCTCTCTCTCTCTCTCTCTCTCTCTATATATATATATATATATATATATATATATATAGGTATATATATATATATATAGATATATATTCACTTTTAGACTTTCACCTACTTGGCAGACAACTTCTAGTTTCAGGACTAGCTCTTTGCAGGTTGAGGGATGACTTTGCGACTATATTAGGCTGACTCAAATGAGGAAATTCGCTTCCGTCACGTCATATGCTCTATCAAAGGGATGGGGGATCAAAAGCTTTTGTCGTTAAAAGGATTCAATCCTGACCAAGGTTACTGGACTATTTTCTATACTAAATTATCCTAGACTGGATAATTAAAGTAAAAATGATCTAAAAAGGTAGACAGTTAGAAAACCTACCAGCAGGACACGTACGGACTATGTTTACTATGCCTAGTAATTTTACCGCTGAAGAATGCGGCAAGCTCATTGCTTGCAGGTCTGAGGTGAGGGGTTTAGCGGCCTAGCTATGGTGGAGAATAAGAATCCGGGGTTGTCTTTGTGGCTGTCGATTAAACTTGAACAGTAAGATTTTGTAGAAGAACTCCTTTCCTTATTAAGTATTTTCAAACTGTTTTTATACAGTAGATAGTTTCTTGAAAACTATCTACTTGATAGTTTCTTGAAAAGTTTCTTGAAAACTTCGTTTGCTTCCATTGCCATTCTGGTCAGCTTTAATGATCCCAGACACAGGTTTTTTTTTTGTTAGTTTTTAAGGGGGCAACAGAGTTAATACATTTGGTCAGCTCTCCACTAGAGTGTCTAAGGAAGGGAGCGAAAGATGTGAACGGAGGAGAGATGATATAAGCTCCATGAAGGTCACAGTATCAGCAGTGAGAAAACTCTTAGTGACAGTCCTCTTATCACTCAGTGTTAGTACATGCTGAAATTTCAAAGAAGACACAATAATGTCGACTATCCTTGGTTCGTTAATAGCTAAACCATATGAGATCGCCAGATCCAGTGTATGGCCGTGTTTGTGTGAGGGGCCAGATAAAAAAGAGTTTAGTAACCCTGTGAAGTTAACAGTCGATGGAGCAGAGATCACATCCATAATATGGATCTTGAAATCACCGGTAATTAACACATATTCATAGTCAATTTATGTCCTACAAAGCAGTTCCCTGAAATCCTCAAGAAAACCTTCATTAAGTCTAGGAGGGTGATAGATAACTAATAAAATTACAGATTGATCACCCTTGAGATGCACTACAAGGCACTCGAACATTGCAAATTTCTCCAGAGAAATCTGTTGGCAACATAAAGTATGGCGGTATAGATAGGCAACTCCCCGCCCTTCTTATTCCTTCTAGGGACGCAGAAGAATTTAAAACCTTCAAAAGACTTATTTCTCAACGATCGTACGTTTAGCACTGCAGATTTAAGAACAGGGAGATGTGACTGCTAAGGAAAATAATAACTTGTACAGTTCACCTTAATTAAATCTCATGTATTTGAGGACCTCTTCTGTTTCTGACGGCCATGCCATCGAGTATTGCAAAGGGCCGAAAAGTTCTGAAAATACAGCATGGTTACCTACATGTCAGACACACTTACTGGTAGGGATGGCGGAAAATGTAGTGGGAGAAGGAATAAATCTTGGAGTGTGACGCTCACTGAACTTAATTGGAAGCCCATGCATTTCATCCATTTCTCAGTCTGGTGATGAGGGATTGTAAATATTCTAAGAATGCAGCCATGATAACTCTCTAACCTCTGATTACAGTAAATGTTATTATTTATAACAGTATTTCACTTGAAATAATGACCTCGGGTCATGTTTACGGCATTCGCAGAATTTGGGATTGGATCTAGTGTGCTGTGTAGCAACAATCATTTTAACCTCCCATCATGTTAATATCGTGCTGTAAGAATTGAACCCTATAGCTGAAGTACACTCCTGGCTTTAAGTCTTCATCGTGACCTGGAAGTGCGCCTGGCTTGGCACTGCATGAGCTTTCTGGGTTTTCTTTGGAATTGGCTCTGAACCCAGCCATCTGTCCAAGTCAGAAAACGTTCACATACTACCCCGTGCTTTTTATGTGCTGGTATTACTTTTGTTGCTATGTCATGACATTTTATGGTCATTTTTTATGTTGTTAATTTTTTGGGAATAGACATTTCGTACTGAATGCTCAGCTGAATGCGACGGAAGTGTTAAATGGACAACTCGGAAAACTACCATAACTGATATAGTAGCCTGATTTCTGTAAGCGAACTAACCGTAAAACAAACAAAATCCCCCCTATGATAATAAACATGGAATACTGATTATACAGCTTGTTAGCACAACCGGGGACACAAATTTTAGTGTTCGGTAGCTAATGTGCATATGTCCTCTGCTGATTGCCGGGTAGCTCGATAAGCCTGTCCTGAAATAACCATGGAAGCTGACAGTGGACACGTCCTAATCCAACAGTGTTGTTTATTTGGAAAGACTAGCCATCCATCTGCGCTAATAATAATAATAACTCCGGAGCGAGCGAGCAGGACGGAGCGATACACAGCCATTTGAAATGCAGCCTTTCGTTTTCTTCTTACGAGATTTTTGGAATGAAAGGAACATTCATCCAATTATACCTACTCAAACAAATGTATTTATTGACTAATACTACGCAGAATAAGCTGAAGAAGAGCAACAACCCGACGATCATCAAAAGAGCATCGGCCAGCTATGTTACAGAGTCATGTAATACGTAGCAGCTAGAGCATGTAGGACGAGCGCTTAGCCTGTGCTAAGTAGATTTTATTTATTCTAACGTATGAGCAACACATTATGTACCACTCACTCATTTCCCATTAAGTTAGCTCCCACTAGGCGGTAAAGAAAGTATACTGCATTTTGTTTGCCTGTAAAAAAGAAACAAAAAATAAATACAGTGCCTTGAAGGAATATTCAAAGCTGTGAACTTTCTAGTAAACCAAAATGGACTTTGGATGAAAAGTTATGACTCGACAGCCCATAGTATTGCATAAATATTCACCCTTGTACTCTGAGTGTCGAATCATATGACATCCCGTTAGGAATCTGCATGACGGCATGTCAGAGAGCAATTTTAAAAAAGTTGACTTTTTCACCGCTGTACGAAGTGCTACGGTCAGCAGAAACCCGATTGAAGCATGGTGGTGGCGGCAGCATCGCGTTGAGAGTTACAAATCGCTGACACTCGAGCCTCCTTCCATAAAAATGACACAGAAACGTCATGACATTGTTTTTTTTATGTAGTTTTACAAAGTTTGCTGTAGGACTCCGAGAGGCATATCCGTGTCCGTAAACCGAGAACACGGCTAGTTTGAGTGTGGGTGCACGAAAACAAAACAGCTCAGGTCAATAAACAGTACTTTGGTGCAAGTTAATTTACATTTATGGTATTTGGCAGACTCTTATCCAGACCAATTGACATTTATCTCATTTATACAACTGAGCAGTTGAGGGCCTTGCTCAAGGGACCAGCAGTGATAGCAGTGGGATTGGAACTCACAACCTTCCAATCAGCAGTCCAACATCTTAATCACTGAGCCACCACTGCGCATGAAGCGTGATTGCCTGCGGTCTGCATCTACCCTGCTTGTGTCATGGATCAGTTAATCCTGATTAAAACACCACTTTTCCAAAACGGACAGAACGACGGCTTAGACGACATCTGCTGTCATAGGATTAATTCATCGTAATCAGAAAATATTCTCTCCACTGGACGAGTCTCTCTAGAGATCTTCCTCAGAGGGGTCTATGGGGTTATACTGTAGCCTCCCTTCTATAGATTACTGTTATTGCTGAGAAGAGAAATATTCTTCCTCATTAATCTGGTTAAATTTAGCCTGAGACACCTGTGTGGAGATGTGGACAGAGGCGAGAACGAGCATGTTTAAAATACGATGCTCTTCATCACCCTGTCCAAATGATCTAAAATCTGTCTGGAATTTTTTTATTATTATTATTATTCTGTCCTGCACCAGATTCTTCCACGATTACACTTTCTGGTTATTATTTTCATCACCAAAGCATTACAAACATTTGTTCAAAATGGAAATTCAGACAATGGACGCCTTACCTCAAACATATCCTATTACAGAGTAATGGAAGCTTCTAGCATTTCTGTAAAGCTGCTTTGGGACAATGTCCATTGTTAACAGCGCTATAAGATTAACATTGAACTGAATAGCCTCCAGTTTAACAAACTGTGTGTCTAAATCATCACGTTCGCCTTATTAAACCAGGTCAGGTTGTTTGGTATCTCGGACTGCGCAAAAAAAAAGGAACTCAAAACAGTACAGGTATCAGTAACTTTACACCACACTGTTGTTGATTATTTTACTCAATAGCACGGCCACGGGTGTTTTAGTCCTTACAGATTTTAAAATATTTCTATAATCTACTCAAATTTTTATGAGATATTTTACATTATGCATTCAGACATGACTTATAGCAAGCCAACCATGGATGAACCTGAAGTTCCACAAATCCTGAAATGGTTTAAGTATATATGTCCTTTAAAAGGTCCCAGCTGGTGGAAAAAAATTCTGAATCACTGAGAAATTTCTTGGGTTCCCAAAAAGGTTTTGCCAGTGGAAATGAGCACAAAGCTAACAAATACCAGGAACAGTTCCTAGGTTCCTGGACATCAGCATAAGTGGCATTCTAGGTTTCTATACTATTTAGTACAGTATTATACAGTATGTTCTAGACTGTACCCATGGAAACCAGTCCAGCTATCCACCCTTGGTAAGGTTCTGTTTTAATTCACTTTTAAGTGCGTTTCTACCACGGCAAACTTCCCCAGAACCAAGGAACTTTTCTACGAATTGCACACAGGATTTCTTCCAGTGGAAAGGTTAACAAATCCCAGGAAAGGATTCTGAGTTCCCAAAAAGGTTCCTCCAGTAGAAATGAGAATAAAGTTGCCCAGTTCCCGGTAATTTTCCTGAGAAGGTTCCTCTGGTGGGAATGAGCCTAAAATTACTGAATTCCTTTAAAACAAATAATAATAATTAATCAATTTGTATAGCGCTTTTTACAATGGTACATTGTCTCAAAGCAGCTTTACAGAAATATCATTTTTACATTTACAAGCGACTTACTAATGAGACCACATTCACACACCAATGGTAGCAGAGCTGCCATGCAAGGTGCTAGCTTGCCATTGGGGGCAACTTAGGGTTCAGTGTCTTGCCCAAGGACACTTCGGCATGGGATCACCCGGGCCGGGATTCGAACCGCCAACCCCACAGTTGGTGGATTAGTGGACAACCCGCTCTACCGACTGAGCCACAGCCGCCCCAAATGAAAAACTGAACAGTAACCTGGGTTCCCGACAAGGTTCCTCTGTTCCATTTTTTTCCACCACGGTACCGGGCTGTTTCAGGAATGGTTACAGAGTTGAGCGTAAACGAGTGTGAAGTTGGTAAATCTCTGGAAAAGTTCCAAGGTTCCTGAGGGATTTCCTGTAGTGGATTCCTGAGTTTATTCCCTGCCAGGCAGGAAAGCAATCACACTTTCACTCAACAGATCAAGTGACAGTGAATGTTGTGCTTTTCATCAACTACATTTACATGGACAGCAATAATGTAATCATTGAATAAGAGTTATTGAATCAGTTATTGGGGCGGCTGTGGCTCAGTCGGTAGAGCGGGTTGTCCACTAATCGTAGGGTTGGCGGTTCGATTCCCAGCCCGGATGACTCCACCTCCTTGGGCAAGACACTGACACTAACTTGCTCCCGATGGCAAGTTAGCGTCTTGCATGGCAGCTCTGCTACCATTGGTGTGTGTGTGAATGGGTGAATGAGACACAGTGTAAAGCGCTATATAAGTGCACCATTTATTTTATTCTGAATAAGAGGTATATTCTGATTAAGGTGTTTACATGAGTCACTTTTAGATTATTCCTTTATGTGTTCCTGTTTTACATGTTATAGAACATAGATTGATTAACGGCACATGTCGTTATGCCATGCCCCACACCACGCTGTCACGCTGTTCCCTCCAGAATTTCACGTATCAACATACAGTTCTGGTCTTCGTTATGGTACCGTATTCGGTTTCAGGTGTTTCATTTTAAATTTTACAAAAGCTTCGAGTGCGGTTAATTATTTGTCATGCTATACGTGCAAACACATGACTGCTTGAAGCCACTGGCCACGTCCGATGCTGTACATACATGTCTTTCGCCTACTATATAGCATTTTAGTACACGGTTTTGGACGCCGCCGCACTCTCTTGTTAGACGCAAAAACTGTTGACCGCTACCGCGTGTGTACGTGTACGTGACCAGTAGCAAAACGCGGCGAAAATTCCCACATGACGGTAATAGTGTGAATACAGTGTGTACAATTCGGTGTGTCTATAATTCGACTAAAATAGGAATACTCCACACGTACTAATTCGCTTTGTGTTTACACTGAGTATGACTTTAGTCAGATTAAGATATGGTAGTTTCTTAATCAGAGTATCGTCTTAATATCGGAATATCATTGTCCGTGTAGACGTACAGATTGTGGCACGTTGGACTTGTGTTACTAATAGCTAATAATAATAATAATAATAATAATAATAATAATACCGATTGTGTAGAGAAGTGTGATTATTTTTCTATCTGGTTCTCCAGAGAAATGAGTGTTTAATATTAGTATAGACATAAATGTGGCTGGACTGTTGTGTCAGTATTTATCTTAACCAGAGGGAAAAACAGGTCTTAGGCTTGTTTATTTCCACTAAACCCTGTTATACATGATGATGATGATGAGGATGATGGTGGTGATGAGGATGCTGGTGGTGATGATGATGATGAGGATGATGATGATGATGATGATGATGATGATGAGGATGATGATGATGATTTACCCGACAGGGCTTGTGGGTATGTCGTATTCGCTCTAAGCAAATAATCCGAAAGCAGTGTGTCCATTTTAAACACAAAGCCGTGCATATGTGAATGCATAGTTTACATTACAGGAGACATGTTTATAAATCAGCAGTGTGTGTGTGTGTGTGTGTGTGTGTGTGTGTGTGTGTGTATTTATACCCTCACCTTACAGATCCAGGCCATTCTGTACCGTTATGTAGCCCGCGCTGTCGGTGTCGGTATGCGGGGGTTTTACGGAGTGAAACACGGCTCCTCCTGCCCTCCTGCTGCTCGCTGTTTACCACATGGAAAGCCGACACTGAGGAGAAAGCCACGCATTTTGAATGAGTACATTTAACACGCGTTACTTCTTTTATTTCTGTTTTTTCTTCTTCTTCTTCTAAACAGCCTCGGCTTGATGTCTGCTCCTATTGGCCGGTGGGTCTCGCGTGCTCCGCCCTTCGCGTCACGTGGAGATGTCTGAGTCCTGAATGGATGGTGTGATAAAAATAACAAATTAATAATAATAATAATAATAATAATAATAATAATAATAATAATAATAATAATAATAATAATAATAATAAGCGGAAGAAGAAAAATAACAACTAGAAGAAGAAGAAAAACAACAATAACAACAACTAGAAGAACAACAATTGTAGCAACTGGAAGAAGAACAAGAAAAAGATGAACAACAACAACAACTATAATAATAATAATAAGAAGAAGAAGAAGATCAACTAGAACACGAACAAGAAGAGGAACAGAAAGATCAACTAGAAGAAGAAGAGACACCAACAACAATTGTCAACAATTGTTGATGCTGTTGTTATTGTTGTTGTTATATTATTATACATCTTTTTTTATATATTATCTTTCAAGCATCAAATGCAGCTCAAAGTGTTTCACAGTGTGAAGTAAAAAACAGAAATAATTAAGCAAATGGTAGTCTAAAATTAAATTAAATTGGCAAATAATAGCATCAACAAGAACAAACATCATCATCGTCATTTCATTATATTGTTGTTGTTGTTGTTATTATTATAAACCTTCTTTATAGATCACCTTTCACACATCAAATTTAGCCCAAAGTGCTTCATAGTGTGAAGTAAATAAAAGTGAAATAATGAAACAAAGGGCAGTCAAACAAACCAATAGAATAGGCAAATAATCGTTTTTATTATAATAACAGCAGCAACAATAATACCTTTCAAACTTTTAAAATGCAGCTTAAAGTGATTTACAGTGTGAAGTAATATTGAAACACAATGTAGTCCATTAAATATATAAAATAGGCAAAAAATAATAATAATTAATAATAAGAAGACGCATATACAATCAGTGTAATGTAATAACATTATTATTATAACAACAATAATAATTAATTACATGCTGTTATGGAAAATAATCAACATCAGGGTGGTAAGAGTAACTCAGCTTCACATCTAGACGCATTAAACTACCTCATCACTGATTATTTCCCTATAACAGTGCACCCTGACGTGTTTTATTCCTTTTATAACAACAATTATACTTGTTATTTATTAAATAATTACATACTTTTTATTGGTTTATAGTTGCATTTAATGTCGTGGAACACCTCCGAAACATTTGTGTAGGAAAACATTCATCTCCCTCACCAGCCTCTTGTTTTTTTCATCTCCTGGAGTTAATAAGAAAAATTGTTTTCTTTTTAAAAGGAAACAAGAAAAGAGCTGAAGACTTTCAGATTACAGAAAACTTACTGGCCGTTACAAAGCGCTGACACTGGAGACATATAGTAATTATGGAAGAAACCTCTCATCTCATCTCATCCATTGAATTCCATGCTCTTACTGTACCTCTCCAGTCAGCCTTCTTTTGATTGTAATCCATCGCCCTCCTCATCCCTTAGGAACGTTCTTGAAGAACTGAACATTCTCCTGAGTATTTTCCTTACTGAAGGAACCCCCTACACAAGCTCCAGTCCTCTCGCCGTCCATTTCTTATGTACTCCTTTTTACTGAGATTCTTCACACAGGAGGAAATGTTCTTCACCCAGCCCTTCTCATATATAGACATCAATGTTACCCTGCTTGACATCTCAGATCATCACTTGATGTTCTTCAACATCATTGTCCCTGTCAAACTGACACTATTCATACCCCTCCCCGACTTGCAGCAACCTCCACTCCTTCCTCCGTAGCTTCCAGCGCCTTACCAACCCTTCAACAACCAGCGTCCTTTTCATCTCTACCACTCTACAACATTATTCACCCACACTTTCCTCATTCGTGGACCTCCTCTCTGGAGGAAATCAGAAATCGATACAGATCTCCTCTCATTTAACTCTGTATTATCCAATCCTAATCCAATGTGACAGCTGAAAAGACTTCTTTCTACATGGGAAAGATGAAAGCCTCTCACACGATCCTTGCTGCACATCATCTTTCCTTGACTTCTTAACCTGCCGCCTCCTCATTTCTCTTCTCAGATCTCAGCATCTCATCATGGATGGCAGCTAAAATGAAATCTTGCTAAAAAAAAAAAAACTGCGCTGCCGTACGTAGCTGGAGAGATCATGATCTCCCAGGACAAGATGTCATCATCTGTCATCAAGGCACGCAACCTTGGGATAAACATGGACCACCAAATGTCCTTCTCAGCTCACCTTGCTAAACTGACTCCGTCATGCAGATTTCCTTACATTAGAAGGATGCTGCCGTTCTTTCCACAGAGGACACACAGGTGTTCAGTGTTCAGTCACTTAATCTTTTGAGACTTGTCTACTGCAAGTCTCTCCACGCTGATCCGCCTTTGTGCGCAAAGCAACCTCTGCAACTGATCCAGAATGCAGTTGTTTTTAACTTCCCCAAGTTGTCCAAAAATACCACATTGCTGCTCTCCCTCTACATTCTTCCTGTTGCCGCTCACACCAAATTTTAAGCACTAATGTACAAAGTCAATCACAGACCATCAACCGCCTACCTTAAAGCAATGCTCACACCCCATCCCTCAGGGTAGAAGGAAAACCTGCATTAAGCCTCTTTCTGTTCTGGTGCCTAGGTGTTGGAATGAACTTCCCCCGACTGTCTTCAAACAACAACTAAAGACCTATGTCTTTACCAAGCACCTAATATGGTCTTGTGTTAGTTTCATAACTATCTCCATACCTAACCTACCCAACAGGGCCTCGTCTCTCTTAATCCCTGACCTACAGTAGTACATCGATCTGGATTAGAACATCTGCTAAATGCCATTAATGTAAACATCTGCTCACAAAAATCTTCACCACATCAATGAGTATACACTTTCCTTGTTAAATAACAAAGTTTTCAAATCTGTGTTATTAGCCCTAGGTTATGTTATTACAAAATTAATTAGGGCCTTCTGACCGATCGGAATTCAGAATTCATCAATGCTGTGGTAGAAGTTAAAATATCGAGTGTACCTACCGTATAACAAGCTCTCCAGGACACATGGTGGTAAGAAGGAGTGAAAATCTTACTGGCTGATTTCTGGCCCATCAAGCATTGCCCGAGGTCACGGAGTTCACGCTACACAATGGTTTGTGCTGATTGGAGCCATTTTCCAAGGCATTATTGAGCTGAGAGTGATGAATTTTGACTATTGAACCCTTTTGAAGTCAGTAATTCTCCACCCGTGCTGATTGATGATAACAATGCCATTCTGATCAAACAGCCATGTTTGGAAGGCATTCAAGCCACTGCAGGTTCACTTAAAGAAATGTAGACCCTCTTTCCTTATCTTTTCTTTTTTTTTCCACTTTTGGGAACTTTTTAGCATGAAAAACAGTTTTGTTTTTTATGTATGTGAACTGAAATGTTATATTAAAAAGTGCATTAGGTTTGAATTATGAAACGTTGTCAAGATTGGGCAGTCTGTACAGGATTTCGTAGAGGTTTTTTTTTTTGTGAATGTTGGGGCCAAAAACACTCGATTTTGCTGCGACTTTTTTCAAAATTTCCGATGCAACTTGTGAAGGGTTTTTTTTTTGCTGGCGAAATCGCGATTGCACGAAATTGTTTTGCACAGCCTTTCGTAGTGATGTTCGTTGGTAAACAAGACTTTTTAGATGTTCTCATGTTCGACGCACGTGAATCTGATAGGGCTTTGGCTGAACGTGCGTTGTGATGACGTCACACGACACGTCTTGGCCGAAATCTGCAGAAAATCTGCTGTAAATTTTAAAAATTGCTCAATCATCCGAATATTGTAGAGTTTGCTTGGTTTTGCGTTCATTTCTGAGATCGCAAAATCAAAAGAAATCCTGGACGGTCTGATTAGGTCTCTAAAGGTCAAGTACGGTCGTTGGAGTTAAATATGGGTTTAACGATTCTGCCCACACCCATTCCCACCAACGTACAATAAGCTCCGCCCAAGAACCTACATTGGTTGAATTAGAGTTAGCATGCTAATTAGAAGACTGTCATGACAACACATTATAATTCTATAAACACTTTATAGAGTTTGACTCATAATGTGTGAAAAGTGTGACCAGTGTTTCTTCTGGTTTTACTGCATTTCTTTTCAGAGTAATTTTTTTTTTGCTCTAAGGAGAATCATCCGGCTGTGCTGGACGCCTGCCGATTTCAGATTGAGATAGGGCAGAGTGAAGGGGCATTGAGGAGTGTCTATAAAATGACAGACAGGAGGTCCATCTAAAAATAAACAAGCTTCTGGACTGTAAAGCAATTTTCCACATGGATTTTCTCAGTCACTTAATATACTTCTGCTAAAGTCATGGCTTAAATCTTTTTTTTTTTTATCATGTTTTACATATTGTTCCAGGTTATTTGTACAAGTATGAAATAAAAAAAAAAAACTTGACTAATGCAATTTTAAATGTGAGGCATTCAGGTTCAAATAAAATGGATGCTTACTATACAGTACACTTGCTAGTTTACCAGGTATGACTACCTTTATAGCTATATTTATTGGGCATTTAATTAGGCATGTTTGTGTAGTGGTTCTCATGGTAGGCTGATTGGCATGTCCAAAGTATCCGTAGTGTAAGAATGGGTGTGTGAGCGTGTATGTGATTGTGCCCTGCAATGGATTGACACCCTCTCCAGGTGCGAGATGCTCCCTGGGATAGGCTCAAGGTGACCCTGATAAAGGAGTAAGCGGTAGAGGATGGTTGGATGGATGGTAGTGTGTGTGTATGCGTGTTTGTGTGTGTGAGAGAGAGAAAGGAGAGATGTTGGGATGAGTGTATAGGTGTGGCTGAAGTTTTTAAAAGACCTCAATGGGACTGCTGAGATAAGAAACATTCCACCAACCAAAAATACTGAGCTAATAACAGTGCTGTGGGCAGAAACTGACACTTGTGAGGGGGGAGAGGATGATTAATACACACCGTGCATTGGAAAAACACATGCACACACACACTGTGCCATTTCAAAATCTCAGCAGTCTGCTCGAGTTGATACCAATGTCTCTCTCTCTCACACACACAAACACACACACACACACACACACACACACACACACACACACACACACACACACAAACACACGTCATCATTAACTAATTTATTAGAATGTTATTTATATATATGTATATGAAGAAACATGAAATGTAACTATAAATGGATAAAAATTATTACATTATGTTTTTTAAATTAATAGGAATTTTTTTTTCCACTTTAATGTGGTAACAGTAGCTCCATTTCATCACACTACCTCATAGGTTATTATTTTCCTATTGCAGCATACACACACACACACACACACACAAACACACACACAACAACAACCGCCATTCGCCACTAAGTGGCGGTGACGTCACCACGATGCTTGTGCCAGGCTATGTGCACCTTGTGTGTACATAATTATAAAAATACATAAAAATAATTTACCACTAAACTACGAGAGAACATGAAATCTGTAACTAAAAAACACACACACACACACACACACACACACACACACACACACACACACACAAATGGGTTTTATTCTTTACCTTTAGGTAACCTGTAAATGTAACCTAGGCTTGTTATTTAGCATGTAAAATCATTTACTAGCTGAAGGGGGGTGAGTGCAGAGTACAAGCATTAACGCTGATCTGTTGTGCTGAGTTTGGATAAATGCCCAGGTCTGAAGGGAGATGTCATTCCATGATGGTATAACAAGACTACAGTAACCTGGCTACAGTAACGAGAGCCACCGAAACACAATAGACGATCAGTTCTGCACATCTGGATCCTGACCTGTAGTGACTACTCATGTTTCATACTGTTATCACATTGGTCTGCAGTAGAGGTGTAACATCTATGTCTGGATTTATTTATTCATTTTTTTTTAAATTAAATATGATCCTAACCATTATTCCTTAGAAAAATAAAAATAAACAAACTGGGAAAACAGCTGGCAGGAAACACAACACTGTCAGCATGATGTGTGTCTGACAGTTCCTCAATCTCAGCTACATCAGCAATGTTTAGTTTCGTTTTTCTGCTTGTGATATTTTCTACCAAATTTTAGTTGGTTCTTTTCCCAAAACATTTACAAATTAGTTGCTTAAATGAAACAACAGCAACCCTGACCAGGTGCTCACTAAGGATGCTCTAAATGCATCCTTCAATGTTAATTAACGTCGTCTTTTTGGTGTTTGTCCCATGAGCTTTACATATGACGACTCATGCTCACATGCAAGACTTTTTTTTGTTGTGTCCTCAAATACCCCCACAAACAAATGAGCGTGTGATGCACGTGGAGCATGGGTGCCATTTCATGTGATGTGCCTTGACCAAAAATTGTTATCCAGCAAGGCTCTAAGACGTTTGCTCCTCCACCACCACCCGGACCAGAACAAAGCGCTTACTTACTCGAGATGAGCCATGAATGAACGACCGACGAGTTTTGTCACAACTCTCTCTCTATTTTCTTTTGCTTGTAATTGGACGTTTCAGCCAGAGCTGTTTAAATAAATAAATAAATAAATAAATAAATAAATAAATAAATAAATAAATAAACAGGGCGCACGGTGGCTTAGTGGTTAGCACGTCCGCCTCCCACCTCCAGGGTCAGGGCTTGAGTCCTGCCGGGGCCCTGTGTGTGCGGAGTTTGCATGTTCTCCCCGTGCTGTGAGGTACTCCGGTTTCCTCCCCCAGTCCAAAGATATGCATGGTAGGCTAATTGGCGTGTCTAAAGTGTCCGTAGTGTATGAATGGGTGTGTGTGTGTATGTGAGTGTGCCCTGCGATGGACTGACACCCTGTCCAGGGTGTACCCCGCCTTGTGCTCGATGCTTCCTGGTATAGGCTCCAGGTTCCCCCTGACCCTGAAAAAGGAGTAAGCGATAGAGGATGGATGGATGGATGGATAAATAAACAGATGCAGCGATGGAAGTTATTCCACCCTCTACCCTATAAATCCCTTGGCTTTGCTGCACTAAACTAAACATTGCTGATGTAGCTGAGGTTGAGGAACTGTCAGACACACATCATGCTGACAGTGTTGTGTTTCCTGCCAGCTGTGAGGGTTTTCCCAGTTTTTTTTTTTTTTTTTTTAAGGAATAATGGTTAGGATCATAATTAATTTTTAGAAAATGAATAAATAAATCCAAACATAGATGTTACACCTCTACTGCAGACCAACATGATAACAGTATGAAACATGAGCAGTCACTACAGGTCAGGATCCAGATGTGCAGAACTGATCGTCTATTGTGTTTCGGTGGCTCTCGTTACTGTAGCCAGGTTACTATAGTCTTGTTATACCATCATGGACTGACATCTCCCTTCAGACCTGGGCATTTATCCAAACTCAGCACAACAGATCAGCGTTAATGCTTGTACTCTGCACTCACCCCCCTTCAGCTAGTAAATGATTTCACATGCTAAATAACAAGCCTAGGTTACATTTCAAATAAAGGTAAAGAATAAAACCCATTTGTGTGTGTGTGTGTGTGTGTGTGTGTGTGAGTGAGTGTGTATGCTGTAATAGGAAAATAATAACCCATGAGGCAGTGTGATGAAGTGGAGCTACTGTTACCACATTAAAGTTGCCAATTTCCTATTAATTTAAAGAATATCATGTCATACTTTTTATCCATTTATAGTTACATTTCATGTTTCTTCATATA